>JAXCLQ010004568.1:0-22363 GCA_035584115.1 Cedrela odorata
ATGCTTAAAATTTAACTACGTCATTGATGTACAATAAGGTTTTCTCCCCTTTTTGAATTTTATTTTCTTTTATAATCAGAATCTAACGATTAATAATCGAAGTGTCAATTATATTCAATTCACTAATACTAACCAATTTCGTACGATAACACATTATTTTGAAATCTAAATCAAGTGCAACCATATTGTCACTATTTATATCTTCTGATAAAATTTAATTTTACTTAATCTAACAACTAATCGATTTAATTTTAGCCTAAACAAGTATAATCTACAAAAATTGTCTTGGATAAATAGTAATTTCGTCATAAACAGTATTTTTTTGACATAAATAGTAATTTTCGTCATGAACAGTACCCCCCGTGATGAGTAGTAAATTATCAAAAAATGCATAAATACGACAACAACGAAGCTAAGAATTATACCGAGGGGTCAATTTAACCCTAAGACGTCCGAATTGCAAGTAATTTCAAAAATTTTCAATTTGTAAATAGTAGCAATATTCTCTTCTCGGCTTAATCGTTAACCGAATCGCTCTAACGAAGCTTCTAGAGTGTAATTCGTGTTGTATACGTATGATTTATAGTAAGAAACAGAACTTTAATTGGTTAGAAATGAAGTGATTTAAAAGAAATAAAAAAAATTAAAAACCAAAGCAAAATAAGGTTCTGGAAAATGAAAGTAGAATGCACTGTATTTGATTCTCGGCTAGCTTTAACTGAAATTAGAATTTATAAAATTATACATTTGCCCTTGAAAAATTAAAAAGAGCTTAAATAAAAAAAGGGTAAATATGTTATTTGAAAATTTTATATGTTCTAGGCTTCAATTCTCTCTCATCTGATCTCGAATTTGACTCAAATTTAATTCATATCGATTCTTATTAAGTCCTCTTTTCGTAGAAATAAACCTTTATCAATCGAAAATTTTAATTAACACCAATTTTCGTTTGAAGGTCGGATGTACAGATAGAGCTTTAAAGGAAAATTTTTTAAATTTAATAAATTGTTATCAAATCATTCTCCATAATTAATTAAACATTAATACAATGTTATTAGCTTAGTTTTTAACGCCTCGACATAAATTTATAAAATAACCAAATTACCCCTGGTATGTAAAATGACTAAAATATCCTTACTTTAAATTTTAGGGTATTATATTTTCATATTCTGTTTCTATAGCTAATATTGTAGTTTCTCCTCTATGATTGAATTTAGAAGTTGTATGTTTAAAATATACTTTATATAATAATAAATATCCGTGTCTACTATCTCTAAATTTAACATTTGATAAATGAATATTCAAAACTAAAGTATCAATATAGTTAGATCATGTAAATTAACTTGAAAATTTGGAGCACAACTAAAATAAACTGTACCATTGCATAGGTTTGACTGTACTACTCCTAAAAGTGAATCTTCAAATTTTAGTAAAATTTTATCTCTTAATAACATTAATGCTGGAGAGTCTAAACCTATTCTGGATAATGATTTTATAGCTATTTGAATTAATCCAAGATGTATATAATTAAAACCTTTTTCTTTATATTTTTCTAATGGTGGATGTGAAAGCAAATTGAAGCCAAGAATATAAAATCTAAAGGAATAATTTGAAAATAAGTAATTGATAAATAGCTATAAAACCATTATCTAGAATAGGTTTAAACTCTCCAATATTAATTTCTAAACCTATTAAATGAAATGCTTGTAAAAAACATGGCTATGACTCCTTAGTTGACACACGACACTTCATGAGGCTTACTAACCAATGTCATTTAATTGATTTCCAACAATGAAATCCCATGGCAGTAAGTATTCCTAACTCACATTTTTGTCTAACAAGAAATATACACATTTCGACTATTGTCCAACTCATATTTTTGTCTAACACGAAATATACACATTCCGACTATTGTCCAACTCATATTTGACCATTTTATACTCCAATTGGTTAAACTAATACAAGTTTACATAGTCTATGTGAAAATCAACATAAATATCGCATGAATAGTAAGCCTAAAATTTCATCTTGTATTAATTCTTAAAATCAAGCTTATAACAGTTTAATAAGCTTACTTGGAACTTGTAGAAGTCCTTAGAAACAAATTCAAAAAGAAGATGAAGAAGGAAATATTACTATTCAAACTAGACAAAATGCAGTAGAAGTTTTAATTTACATAATAGCAATAAATTTTATAGAAAATCCTTAAGAAGAATTACAAAGTTCAAAATTAGTCTTAACTAATCTTACATGTCCAACTTTAGGAGATTTTAGATGGTGTAAAGATGTTTTTATTACACACATATTCCAAAGATCTAATTGCAATGCCTCTTTTTGAAAAGAGAGGTTTGTTGTAAGATTACCAAAATTCTTTACAGATAGAGTACTCAAAAAATTATCAGAATATTTTAGAGGAAGTTCTATTCTTTGGGATAATATAGCAAGTGGTCAACTTTTCCCTTTTATTAAAAAAGAAGGATTAGCATTATCTCAAGAAAAAAAAGAAAGAAAGAAGAAAACTGATAGATATAGTTTTAGCCAAACCATAGGATTATTTTGTGAACAATACGGATATGAAAATATTAGACCACCATCCCATAGGCAAAAATATAAGCCAAAAACTATTACATATTATACAAAGCTTAAAAAAACAAAAAGCCCCATTTAATGATCAATATTATAAAAAGAAATATAGAAAGCCCAATATTCAATATAGGCCCAAACATAATAAAAAGAAAGATTTAGTTTGTTGGACTTGTAAAAAGCTCGAACATACATCAAATAATTGTAAAATAAAAAATAAAATTAATGAAATATTTCAAGACCAAGAATACCTTAGAAACAAAGTTATTCAATTGTTAATTAGTGAAGAATCTAGTTCTAGTTCTAATTCAGAAGATTTTATTCAATAAATTCAAGAATTTTGTGATTATTCATCAGATAGTAGTTCAAATTGTAGTTGTTCAGAAGGAATTTGTGCTTGTAAAACAATTAATGTAATTACAAAAAAAAAAGTTAGAAAAACAATTTCTATTAGATATTATAGGAAAAAAAATAATCCTAATACTAAAAGAGAATATTTATTAAAATTAAAAGATATAATTACTCAAGAATAGCATACTAGTAATGCAGGACTTTTTAGCTTAAATAAAATATTTGAAAAATATCTTACACAAATCCTTTTCAAACAAGTCACTATAGGAGAATTACAAGAAGAAATAAAAATTATTAAAAAAATTAAGGAAATTAGTCAACAATTACAACAACAACAAATATAGCAACTATAGACGAATGTTAGATTAAATATATTAGAAAATTCTAAAGAAAAGATAAATATTCAAGAAAATGAAATTATTAATACAAATCAATATATTAATAGACAAAAAGATACAAACAATGATTACATTCAAATTATAGAAAAAATTAATTTTAAAAAATGGTATGTTAGAATATCTTTACATATGGACAATAGCTTTCATTGAGATACAGTTGCATTAGTAGATTCAGGTGCTATCAAAATTGTATTCGTAAAGGATTAATTCTCACACAATATTATGAGAAAACTTATGAAAAATTAAGTGGTGCAAATGGATCTAATTTAAATGTCAAATATCAAGTTTCAAAAACCCAAATTTGTAATCAAAATTATTGTTTTATGAATAGTTTTATATTAGTTAAAAATCTTAGTCAGGATATTATTTTAAGTACACTATTTCTTACACAAATATATACCTTTAAAGTAGATGAAATAGGAATTCATACTAACTTGTTAAACACACCACTTACTTTTGAATTCTTGTCCCCTATCAATAATAGAGAAGTATCATTACTCCAATAAAATACTATTTATAAATAAATAAATTTAATAAAAAAATAAAGAAAGTCTTATCAAACTTTTACAAAAAGAAATATAATATAGGAATATAGACAAACAGTTAGAGAATCCCATTATTAAAATGAGAATAGAAGAAATCCAACAACTTTTTTAAAAAGAAGTATGTTTAGACCTACTCAATGCATTTTGAAATAGAAAAACACACGTAGTCCATCTACCTTATAAAAAAGATTTTAGTGAAAGACATATACCAACTAAGATTAGACCTATTCAAATGAATCATGACCTTTTAGAATATTGCAAAAACAAAAAAAAAATTCAAGATTTACTCAACAAAAATTTTATTAGAAAATCCAAATCACCTTGGAGCTGTTCAGCTTTTTATGTAAATAAAAATTCTAAAATAGAAAGAGGAATGCATAGATTAGTAATTAATTATAAGCCTTTCAATGACGTATTACAATGAATTAGGTATCCAATTCCTAATAAAAAATATTTACTTAAAAGATTATATGATTCAACAATATTTTCAAAATTTGATATGAAAAGTAGATTTTGGCAAGTACAAATAGCTGAAGAAGATAGCTATAAGACAGCCTTTACAGTGCCATTTGGTCATTACAAATGAAATGTAATGCCATTTGGACTTAAGAATGCCTCTTAAGAATTTTAAAATATTATGAATGACATATTAATTCCTTATACAAATTTTACTAAAGTTTACATAGATGATATTTTAGTATTCTCAAAGTCAATAGATCAACATTTTAAACATTTATAAACTTTCTTTCACATGGCTAAGAAAAATAGTTTAGTCATATCAGCCCCTAAAATGAAATTATTTAAAACAAAAATTAAATTTTTAGGACATAAAATTTATCAAGGAACAATTATACAAATTAATAAATCAATAAAATTCGCTAGTAAATTTCTAGATGAAATTAAGGATAAAACTCAATTACAAAGATTTTTAGGATCACTTAATTATATAGCAGACTTCTTTTCAAATCTTAGACAAATTTGTGAACCATTATTCAAAAGTTTACAAAAGAATCCTCTACCATAAGGAGAAGAACATAGTCAAGCAATTAGAATTTTAAAACAAAAAGTCAAATATCTTCCTTGCTTAGTTATTCCAAACCTTAGTGCGTTTATGATTGTAGAAACAGATGCTTCAGATATAGGTTATGAAGGACTACTCAAACAAAGGTTAGAAGAGTCTAAACAAGAATCAATAGTTATATATCATTCAGGGTTTTGGTTCGGTGCCTAGAAAAATTATTCTACCATTAAAAAAGAGATTTTATCAATTGTTTTATGCATTATGAAATTTCAAGATGATTTATTCAATAAAACATTTTTACTAAGAATATAATGCAAATCTCCAAAAGAAATTCTTCAAAAAGATGTTAAAAATCTTATATCCAAACAGATTTTTGCTAGATGACAAGCTATTTTATCTGCTTTTTTTATTTCAAATTGAGTATATAAAGGAAAAAGATAATGCTCTTCGTGATTATTTAACAAGAGAATGACTTACATGGAAAGAGTTAAGTGATCAAAAACTCTCTCTCCCTAAGAAATCTCTTATGGATCAGTTAGAAGTATTTCTTCTCATTCTCTCTTCTTTCTTTTTACACAAAAAAACCTATCTTCCTTTCAAACCCTTTCTTCACAAACCTAGTTTCAGATTTCAAAAGTATGCTATTTACTTGCGAGTAATCTTGATCTTGCAAATCAGAACTTGAATCTAAAATTTTATTCAATCTTCCTTCCATCATCTTCTTCCTTTTCTAAACATTTCCTTAGCATGACTACTATTTACATCAAAAATCGTATACAAATATTAGATGCATGGATAACTAATGCAAAATGGTTGAAAGTTATCCTATTAAGAGCTTGATGACCTAGACGATATGATCATCTGGTTGATCGTGATATTCAATGATGGACGATAGAGAGAAATAATCTGATGTTGGGATAAACATATTGTTTATCTTAATAGTAGAAAATATTTCTATCTTCCTTTATCAACAACACCCCTATCCAAACCTCTTTTATATATTTTTTTAAAAAAATCTGGTTCAAAATCATGTATTTTCTATTCAGCCTTTAACCTAAAAAGGAATAAGATCCTTACAACCTTTAGATTATTGAAACCTTGAGAATGTTGTGCTGTTTATATTTCAAGAGATTGTGTTTGAAGATCAAGAGGTAGTAGTGAAAGCTGTGCATACATTGGTAAGCTAGACGAACCAGGTAGTAAGTCCCGAGAGAGGTCGTAAGACCTTTGAATACTTGGTGCTCCAGTAGCCACTTTGATATGAAGAATATGATTTTAAGAAGTGAGAATAGTATTAATTTTCAAGAGGTAACTTCAAGAAGAAGGAAATTTAGATATGAAGATCTCAACAAGCAAGAAGGATGAATAGTTTCGTATGATTAAAGTATTGACAGAAACATTTCAAGATGGGACCAGCATAATAATTATGTCTCTTATGTGGGACTTAAAATCATTTCAATAATTTCCTTTATGTCATAGTTAATATTTTGTGATAATTTACTTTATGTCAGTATATCAATAGTTAGTATTTTGTACTTATTAGAGGTGAATTTTGAGAAAAAATAACTTGTAAAATTCTTTGCTCACAATCCTGTAAACAAATTTTCTAATTTTTAAATAAAATTAAGTAAGTTTATTCATAATGGCTTCATTTAATTTGTATTTGTTTATTATTATTTTCACTTACTTTTATCTTATTCAATTTTATTTTTTTTGCTCTGTTTTAAATCAATTTATCAATTACTTATTTTCAAATTATTCCTTTAGATTTTATATTCCTAGGTTCGATTTGTTTATATTCCTAGGCTCTGATACCAAATCTAACCTAGGAATATAACCCAATTATAAAATTTCTAAGAGTTTATGAAGTTGAAGCTGTGACACCTTTAAGGGACAATTCGATCCATTGCAATTGAGATATGGCTTAAAACTGTATAAGATATAAATAGGCTTTTAGGATATTGTGCCTTTCTAGCCCCACTCCAATTTGGTTCAACACAACCTGATTTTTATTCCTTGAGAGACATCCTAAAGTCTTTCAAATCTACTTGTTGTGTGGTGGTTATTGTTGCTAAAAAATTGCCATTGTGGTATACTCAAGTTCCATACGTTTTCTTTGTTTCTAAACTAGTTATAGCTTAATGTACTTGGATTTTATTTACAATATTTCTACTTAAGTACTGTTTAGAACTGATAGTAAGTTGTACTTATTTACTTATGTATTTATTCATTCATTTATTTATTTAGCTACTATATAAGGAGAACCATATATTGATAATAAAGATATTTACAAATAGCGAAGAAAAACTATCCACAATATGGACCAATTTTTTTTTATATTGGTAAGTTTTATTGATTCTTAGCTTTAATGCCACTTTTATAAGGTTTTACTAACAAGGTAGTGTCAATAATTAAAACCTAAGGTTGCATCAATTTAATCCCATCTACAAGTTATTGCATCATTAGTAAGAAGTTTCTAATGCAAATTTTGAACTCCAAAATGGTAAGAAAATGACAAAAAGAAGAAGAAAGAAAGAGGAAGAAATTTTTAAAGAGAGGATCTTGATAGTTTTGAAGTGGAAGAAAGAAAAGGGAGAATCATGACAGTTTTGAAGTGGAAGAAAGAAAAGAGAGAATCATGACAGTTTTGAAGTGGATGATACATTCAGATACCATATAATTCCAAAGGCAACTATAGAAACTTTAGCTTTCCATCATCCATGGTGCATCTATATAGTGATAGGGGGGCCATCGTCCCCTATACATAAATTTTTTTTTATTTTTGAAGTTTCTTGTTTTTATGTTTAATTTTAGCTCATAAAGCACATTTTTTGTTCACCCCTCCCTAATTGTAATTCATATTCATCTACAAAATAACAAGCACATTACACAAATGCTTGAAATTTTGTGAAATAACTATATTTATTGTATTTTTTTCATATATATATGAGGTTCCCGAGTGCTTGACATGTCCTACATGGAAAGTATTAGCTAAATTAAGCTGTCTCTATTATTCTTTATTAATCTCAAGTCTCTATTAAATAGAGTTTAATACATGGTTATATCTCATAGAGATAGGATCTACAAACTAGGAATAATAATCCTATCAGGAAATTGCTCCTAACAATTAGTTGATCTTAATCTTAATAATTTTATTCAAAAAAAATATAAAAAATAATAATAACAAACAATAAACTTAGGATAAAACTCATCTTATTATTCAAATTCTAAATAACATAATCTTTTCAACACTTCCCTTTAAGCTAGTGCGAAGATATTCATTGTTCCCAACTTGCTTACATAATCTTCAAAAACTTGTCTTCCAACACCTTTTGTAAGAATATCTAGCACTTGCTCTTTGGATGAAACAAACAATACACAAATCTTATCACTATCAATCTTCTCTTCTATGAAATGTTTATCGATTTCTACATGTTTAGTGCGACCATGATAGACAGGGTTATGAGCTATGCTAATTGTTGCTTTATTATCACATAGAATCATCTTCTTATCCAAATTATCAAACATGTTCCATGTGCCAATGCTTTGAGTTATGCTTCTGCACTACTTCTTGCTATAATGTTTTGTTTTTAACTTCTCTAAGTAACTAAATTTGTAACAGCATAGGCCCAACAACCAAGTAGATATTGTCCGCTTTGGGCACAACCCGTCATGGATTTGCTCTTGAAATTTGCAACCCAAAACGCGTCTATTGAGTTAGAAGAACCCAAGTTACATAACTTATAGTCCAAATTCACCCGCTAGCGATGTAGGATGTGACAAAATTGCTCTAAACAAATGGACATTCTGTCATCAATTGAGCCTGCCCAATCAACATTTGTGTAAATCTTCGCACTTTTTTTTTCTCATTTTTTCCAAAGAATAATCCTTTCTCAAGTGAGGATTTTAAGTACTTTAAAATCCTATAAACAACTTCCAAATAACCCTGAAAAAGACAATGCATATATTGACTAACTAAACTGGCTAAAAATGCTATATTTGGTATGGTGTGAGACAAATAAATTAATCTTTCAACTAATCTTTGGTATCTGCCCCTGTCTACTAGATATCCTGCTTCTTTACCCAATTTTCCATTTACTTCAACTAGAGTATCTCAAGGTTTACAACCTAGCATACCAGTTTCCTTAATCAAATCTACTATATATTTTCTTTAAGAAATAAGAATTCCTCTCTTACTTCTTACTATTTTCATTCCCAAAAAATATCTTAGTTGTTCTAAGTCTTTAATATCAAATTCTTTGGAAAGAAACTTCTTAAGACAAGCAAGTTCTTCTAAGTTGTCACCTGTTAGAATAATGTAGCTGACATACACAATCAAGATGACAATTTTCCATTTAAAGAGTGCTTAAAAAATAGTATGATCTGCATAACCTTTACAATGCCCAAACTTCTTAACAAATTTGGTGAAGCGATCAAACTATACCTTCGCTAACTATTTTAAGCCATAAAGTCATTTCATCAATCGATAAATATTATTGCTCCCAAACTCATTTTCGAAACTAGGTGGCAGTTACATGTAAACCTCTTCTTCTAAATCTTAGTTTAAGAAAGCATTCTTCACATCCATTTGATGAAGTGGCCAATCAAGATTTGCAACAATAGAAATCAAGACTTTGATGGTATTTAGCTTGGCCATAGGTACAAATGTTTTGTTATAGTCGATGCCAAAGGTTTAAGTAAATCTCTTAGCAACTAATTGTGCCTTGTACCTTTTAACATTCCCATTAGCTTTATATTTGATGTTAAATAGCCATTTGCAACCAACCGAGTGTTTCCTTGTGGAAGTTTCAATATATCTCATGTACAATTATTCTTCAAGGGGTTCATTTCCTTTAAAACAACATTCTTCCGCTTAGGTTCTCCGAGAACATCATGTGTTGTTGTAGGAATAGTCTCACTTGATACTTTAAGACAAAAAACTTTGTAAGAATGTGACAATTTGTTGAATCTCATATAGTCGTGTAAAGGCTGTTGAGTACATAACCTAACGCATTTCCTTAGTGCAATTGGTATTAGAAATATGCTTTAGAACCAATTGTATTATATAGTTCAGGGATATCATTCTTTGTATATATAAATATTTCTGTAATTAATTGTAAATTTGTTTACGATTAATAAAATGACATATAATATCATTTTGTATAATTAGTCGCTAATTATATAAATAATGCAGAATGAGATCCCGTGATATATTATGACATCAAGACTCTATCTACAAAGAGTTGTGGATATGAGTATATAGTTTTGATTTAAATATATCTAAATTAGTTTCCGATTGAGATAATATCACATGAGAGTATGATATTACATGATTGATATGTTTGATACTACCAAGGATTAGTATTGGATACTAATAGTTAGGTAACGAATCTCATGTTACAAGAGCATAAACATGGGTAATACGTTGGAGAACGTATTACTGAACGTGACTAAATGTGACAAATTACATGGCTGACTATCCACAGTTATTGATATGTCACATAGCAGTGCTAGTATACCACTAGTCCTTTGACCTAAGATGTTACGACTACCTTTCACACTAAAGTACATCGTTCACTTGTGTATATCGCACTAAACTAGCCACGGTTGATGAAAGAAGCTTACTGATAATATGTTCTTAGTATATAAAATCTACTGGCTTAGATATTGGAACTTGAGATCCTAGGTAGGGGTGCCATACATAGGAAACACATCTTTGGCCAAGAATATGTGTTTTCGAAAAGATATTTTCGGATACACGAAGCAACCTCTGGCAAGATGTCATAACTCTTGTATATAATTTGAGTTAAGGGTTTGATGATTCTATGATCCGCACTTGGTCGAGAGTCGACAGCAAATTATTTTTACTACTTACACAAACAACTATATGAGTTTATATTGAATATTCATTCATTCGTGTCTAGGAGTTATGACATCTTGCCAGAGGTTGCTTATGATCATTGGGAACTTCGGTTACAAAGAGTTGTACCGAAGTGATGCGAAAGGGTTCATATTTGCTCATATCCAGCTCACGGTAAACTTAGACTGTCACACACATTAACTGGTTACTTGATGAAGATGGTTATTGTTATTATACAATATTCATTAAATTTTTTAATGATATTGTTTCAATACTTTGATCAGATGACAATTTAATTTTTTATTGTAAAGAATTGATTTTTCAGCTAATACACGTTAGCACACGTATATGTGAAAAATATTTTGGTAATAATTCAGATATGGTAAATATGATTTACAGTTATATAGAGACTTTGAAAATATATTTTGTTATAAGGATTGATTGATTTATTTATTAATGATTAAATAATTGTTATTTGATCAAATGAATCATTGGTTGACAAATGGCATCATGTGATGTTACCAAGCGTCAAATTCTTGATTAGATCTTATCCATTCATTTTAAATCAAAGACTAAGATTAGTTATTTAATTATGATTAAAAAAATAAAAGAAGAAAAAATATCTTTTGCAATTAATGTTTGAAAGTTAAAAATTGTAATAATAATGATTGCGCTTTAATATATATATATATATATATAATATGTTATTTAATATGTATATATTAAATTGTAATTATTTCATTTTATTTTATATTGTATAAATAAAATGTCTCTCTTTCTCTCATTCTCACCTTTAGCAAATATATATATTAATGTATTTAATATATATGCTAAAATATTTTCCATTCATTAAATGAATTAATGAAATTGAAATGGATTTTATAATCCATGAGCCAGTCTTTGACACTTGTAACCATTCTACTGTTTTGAACAAAATTGAATGGATGAAAAGAAAGAAAACGTGGGATTTGATTTCACATATTGATTTCAATTGGAAATTGAAAATACAATAGTATTCTTCTCCTTCCTTGTGTATTGGATGCCATTTTTGAATGGATTAGAGGATTTTGTTTTGAACAAAAATCCATAAGGAAGAAAGAAAAGAAAAGTGAGAAAAAGGAAGAAGATGAAAGAGATGAAATAATTTCATAGGATTTCTTTTCTTCCATATGAACAAGTAGAATTTTCTAAGGGTAGAAAATTTTATATTAACTTGGTAAAGTTGATACACTTGTTCAAAGTCTCTTAACATGAATCCGGATAACTAAAACCTATTATAATCACCCCGGTGTGTAGATACGCCTTGAAGCTAACTAGAAACGGAGTAGCTTATTCCGGATATCGACATTAAAGTATGTGTACTTTATTTATGTTGATATTTTGTTTAATGTTTAATGTTTAAAATTTAAAATATGCATATGTACATGTCCATAATTCTTTGGGAATTTGTTCGCACGGTCCTTGTGATGACCATAGCTTCCTCGACAATTGCACATCAAGGAATCATTCCCATGCCCACGCCTCGTCTACAACAAACAACAATAGGTAAATTTATCTTATTCAACTGATTAGATTATTCATTTGAGTCACTAAAAATTAAAGGAGGTTGCTGCAGATTTGCATTTAGGTTAGATGTTAGGCTATGTTCAAGAGTTGTAATGATTTATTCTTGCTTTGATCTTTTATAGTACACAAATAGTTCAGGTTGTTGCTAAGATTTTTTGTTGTTGTTAACATTTAAATTAGTTTGTGGACTAATTTTTGTTGTTGATGGAATCTTAGAAGGCAAAGGATGTTGTGTTGCTAATAAAGTCTTAAATTTAGTAAAGGAAGGTATGAGCCGTTGTGTTGGTTTAATAGGAACAATAAGAATAGTAATTGGTAAAATGCTTGCATTATTAGGAGAAAAATCCCAAAGATCCACATTCACTTCCCTTGTATTCTCCCCCTGAAGTGGATTTTAAAAATAAGGTTTATCCTTAAAAAATGTCACATCTATAGTAACAAATAACTTTATGGTTTTAAGGGGAAAAAAAAACTTATATCCCTTTCGACATGGTGAATAACTCAAGAAAATGCACTTGATTGCTCTAAGATCTAACTTTGTTTCTGTCAATAAGTGGACAAATACAGTGCAACCAAAAACTCTAACAGGAAGATTTTTGAATAATCTATTGTGCGGATAAAATTGTAAGAGGTTTTGAAGAGGAGTTTGAAAGTTTAGAACACTAGATGACAAACGATTTATTACATATGACACTGTAAGAGCAGCTTCTCCTTAAAACATCTTAGACATACTATCAGTGAAAAGTAAGACTCTAGCAATTTCTAACAAATGTCCATTTTTCCTTTCAACAATGTCGTTTTATTGTGGTATAACTATATAAGTGCTTTGGTGAACAATCCCTTGATCACCGAGATATTTTCCTAAATTTTGATTATAAGTACCCTGCCATTATCAGTGTGAAGAATTTGCATTTGTGTTTGGAATTGAGTTTTAATCATTTTATGAAAGTTTTGAAAGGTAATCTCTACTTTTGATTTTTCTTTTAATAAGAATACTCAGCAAACCCTAATGTGATCATTGATAAAGGTAATAAACCATTAGGCCCTGTAATATTTTTAATCTTAAGTGGCCTTCAAATATCACTTTGGAACATAGAAAATGGCTTAGACAATCTATATGGTCGAATGGGGTAAGTGCTTCTAGTGTTTTTGGCTAATTGACATATATCACAATGAAACATACTTAATCTTTATTATGAAATAAATTAGGAAACAACTTTTTCAAACATTACTTTATTCGGAATAGAAAGAGGAATAGAATTCGAAATAGAAATAATTTCACCATTGTAAGCTTGAACTTGGTTATTCGTGATTCCCTTGCAGTCTTCAAGGCAGTACAAAACATTGTTTTCCTTAGCACTGTCAATCATCTTTCTCGAATACAAATCTTGAAATTTACAAATATATGGGAAAAAATTAGCTCTACAATTCAAATATTTAGTCAATTTACTTATTAAGACTAGATAAAATGAAAGAATGGGAACAAGTAAAATTGAAGAAAGAGTAATATATAATGAGACCACAATAGTCCATTTTCCTACAATTGAAGACAAAGAACTATTAACAATTTTAATTTTAAGTGATCTAGAACAAGGTGTGTAATTGGAAAATAGCTCAAGATTTCTTGTCCTATGATTCGAAGCCTCTAAGTCAATTATCCAAACATTATTTGCTACTGTCTTTATGTTCAAAGAAATGGAGAAACTACATTTCTGAGCTATGTTGCAAGAAGATTTAATATTCGGATGAAAGATTGTAAAATCCTGTTCTTTGCACATAAAGTTAAAATAATCATTTTATGACATTCATACTCACACATGCATTATTAAAGATTAGTTGACTTATTAACGAGATTTAGTTGAACTTAAGTTAGCTTATGATGTAAGATTAAATGTATTGATTAAGTTGGATTTAACATATAATGGGTTTCCGTATATTGCCCTACGTTGACACATTCAGCAGTCTCGCTAGCCGGTTAGTGAGTAAGAGTTAAGGGGCAGCTCCCTTGCTAGGGATCAGGGGCGGAGCCCTCGAAAATTAGATAGAATTAGTGCAAGGGAATGATTGGAAAATGTCAAAGGATTAGTTTTTTGTGAGAAAACTGAATATGAGCATAAGGTATCGATATATATAACTGAGAGTATCGATACATGTTCAAATATATCGATACATTAAGGAAACAAGTTGATACCCACTAAACGGATCGATACCTATGAAAAAATGTATCAATACATTGCAAGACAGAGACTTGGAAAGAAATTATAAGTCGACCAAATTGATACATATGAAGAAAGTATCGATACATTTCAAAATAGAGAGTTCGAAAATAATTACGAAATGGACCAAATTGATACCTTCCTTAAAGTTATTGATACATGACAAGTCAGAGAGCTAAAAAATATTTACAAGGCGAACTAGATAAATACTTTCATGGAAAGTATCGATACATTTCAAAGGGATCGATACATGCAGACAAATGCATTGATACTCCGAGTTGAAGGAATTTTCAAAATCGAATTTTTATGAATGGATTGATACCTAGATTAAAGGTATCGATAACCAGTCTAAAGGTATCGATACATGACACAAATTTGAGTAAAATTTGGTCTTTTCACCTATTCCTATAAATATCCAAGAGGGAGATTTGACCTCTACTGTTTCTTCATTTGTTTTGTTTTTCATTCTTTCTCTAAAAACATATCTCTCATTTTCTCTCTCGATTTTGGGCAAATATTTCCAAATCTTGGTTTATTCTTATAAATATATGTTGCCAAGTGATAACTCACCTCTCCTCTATAAATTGATACCGATTTGGGATGGAAACATTAAGGAAGGAACTAAGGTTCAAAGAGAAATTGAGACTTTTCTATTTAAACGGTTATTTGAGGTTTCTAAAGACTCCTATAGGCAAAAGGTAAGCCTATTAACCCATTAGAAGTTAAATTTTTAAGATTTTAAGCATATTGAAAACCTAGGGTTTACTGTTCACTCGAGACTTATTTTGATTTCAAATAAGAAATGTAGATTTGTGTTCATTTAGGTTAATTACAAGTATATGGTGATTATATATGTGTTGGATATTAGTCGGAATGTGTATATTTCATTTTAGAATACTCACGACCATGGAATTTCATTTTTGAAAGTCGAATAAATGGTCTTAGTTATTAAGCCTCGTGAAGTGAAATGTGTCAATTGAGAGATTTTAGTTATGTTTCATGAGCATTGCATTTAATGTATATATGTTAATTATTTGGAATTGTGAATTCATGATATTATGTATGTGTAATATTAGGTTTTGAAAATTTGAGAGAAGGACCAACTGAGCGTGAGAATCAGTGATAGGAGTGGTTACCCTCCCCTTTGTTGTGAGTAAATTTATACATATATGAATAATAAATATATGCATGTTGTGTATATATATATGCTTGTGTTGTAAACGAGCTAATTTTTTAATTTAAATAAAATTTAATTGAAATGTTTATAAATGTTTGACATGATATTGGGATAAATATTTAATTAGATTTGCTGTTGAAAATATGTTTAATATACATGCTGAAATGGTCGGGGAGGCTTGACTTGTGTATATGATTTGAAATCATTTATTGAAATTGATTTATTTTTATGAATGTATATTGGTAATGAGGCCGGTAAAGCTAGATACTATTGTGTGGCTAGTGGACCAGTTTATTAATTGTTTATATAAGGAAGTAGTGTATGGACAGACCTATGAAATGCCACATCGGTAAGTGGATCCGCAGTGGAGCTGGTATAAGGGAGAAGTCAATGGCAAGCCTACTGTGTGCCAATGCGCAAGTGCGCGGTTTTATAGATACTCTATGGAAAGTCCTAGCGGCTTGATAGAGTTATCTTAGATTTGACGAATTACGAGGATAGTCACTCTATCACCCAGTAACTACTTGAAACCAACATCAGTGAGACAGACAGTTGTTTTATAAAAGGCATGTTTTACTGAAAATAACTGATTTTACAAAACATGAGAAATTTTTTTATGTTCGATAAGAATGCATTGTATATGGTTTTATGCATAAAAGGATCATTGATAGGTTTCAACGTTACCTTGGTCAAGGTAGCGTTCGAGAAAGTATGGCCAACCGGTTAGTTATTTGAAAATGTATGTAGATCTTTAAATTGTTTTATAGTTAATTGTTTTAAATGAACATGTTTATATGTATTTTTGAATACATCAGAAGAGAAATCTTGATATCATGGCTTTGAAAATATGTGTTCATGTATGTATATACATGTGTATGTATTTACTCACTAAGTATAATTTTTAGGTACCCTAGTACTAGCTGGACTAGTGGTAGCAGTAGAGAGCATTCGGCGCTCAGGATAGGCTCTTTTATTAACTCACACTAAATAAATGTATTTAAATTTTGTAAAGTATTTGTAAACTAAATGTTTATGTAATGATTTTATTTGTTTAACTTGAATGAAAAATGATTTCCATAATATTGTTTTATTATTTGATAATTGATGCGGATGAATTGATCATGAAGGATCAATTCTTTGATAATAATCTCATGGATGGGAATTATGTTTTACAAATTGTTTTCAGGTTTTGAAAATTGATAGGAAAGCCTTATAGTCTCTCTCTTGTACATTCTGAGTTTATAGGGTGTATCATGAGGGTTTGTGACAATTGTTATGAGTAGACCTCAGGCTCAAGGCATAACGAGACACTTTGATTTGACTGAAAACCCTATTGTAGCTTATGGAAAATATTTGAATTTAAATACAATAGATTTTGTTGTAAAGATACTGCAATTTTGAGATTTGTTTTAGACTAAACGATGATTTCACTTGCTGATTGTTGTCGTCTACTACTACCTGAAACCCATTGCTATCTCCACCATGATTTACTCTACATCTAGACTTCTAGTTAGCTGGTTTTTCATGTAATTTCAAGCAACTTTCCCTAATGTGATTAGGCTTCTTACAGTAGTCACACCACACTCTTTTTCTAGTTTGTTGTTCTTAAGTTGATTGCTGGTCATAATTGAGTCGTGGTTCACTATAAGCTCCATTATATCTCTTAGTTGCAAGTGCTAAATTTTGCATAAAGTTTTCCACTGAATCTGATTTTAATATAACCCTTCTCTTGCTCTCTTCACGTCGAACTTCAGCAAAAGCATCTTATATTAGCAATAGTTGTTTCATTCCCTGAATCCTTCCACGAACTTTATCCAAGTCTTAATTCAAGCCATAAAGAAAATAAAACAATCTTTCATTTTCCACTTTCTGTGCATATTTTAGACTATCAGTTGTGCAAGACCAATTTACATCCTCAAATAGGTCAAGTTCTTGCCAAAAGCCCACTAAGGTATTGTAGTAATCTGTCACATTGGACTTTCTTTGCTTCATATCTCTCAAAATAGATTTCAGTTCTAACATTTGAAAAGAATTACCAAAATCAGAATACATATTTTTAGCAAGATGTAATACCTCTCTGGTACAATTATAAGATAAATAATTTCTACCAATTTTTGGTTTCATGAAGTTAACAATTCATGCAGTCACTATGGAATTTTACTATTCCCAGATGCAATATCCAGCCTCTTACACTTGTGGTTTCTTTGTTTCACTTTCCCGCAAATGACTAATAAAACTGATTGAGATCAATCCATGTAGTTTAATCCATTAAGCTTGTGTTGAGTAATTTGTAGAGAATGAAACTTGGTATAGTTAACAACTGACCTTTCTGCAGAAGCTGCTTGCTGAGACAACTCAGCAGATGCCTCAAAGCTTTTATCTCGAGTGGCACCAGTCATGACAGTTTCTGCCATTTATTTATTTTTTAAAAACTTTCAGACTCTGATACAATATTAGTTAAATTAAAACATCTCTATTATTCTTTTATTAATCTCAAGCCTCTATTAAATAAAGCTTAATACATGATTACATCTCATAGAGATATGATTTACAAATTAGGAATAGCAATCTTATTAGGAAACTACCTTTAACAACTAGATGATCTTAATCTTAAAAAATTTATTCAAAAAACATAAACGATAATAATAATAAAAAAATAAATTTAGGGTAAAACTATACTATTATTCAAATTCTAAATGACATAATCTTTTCAATCAAATTCTAAATAACATACTATTTTCAACAGAAAAGTTTGGAAGATATAGCCATTTATGAGACGTTTTACCACCCCCAACCCCACCCCTGAGGTGAGGTAGTAAAATGATTTCCCTTCCTTTTTGCCATGCTTCCTAGCAAACACACAAGGTGCAATTATCAATTAAAATTAACTACCAATAGTGTTGATATATGATCAATTCTGGTCCAAGACATAAAGAGTCGAAGATGTATCTGATAAGAAGTTCATGAAAATAGTAGACATATCTTAATTGTAGTTTCAAATAGTATTTACTAATAAACAATAATTCACACACTAATAGATTGATATTACAAAATTATAAGGACAACTTAAGAGTTCTATAAAAGGATAAATAAAAACATGCAATACCATATCAAACAGTTTAAAAAAGCTTTAAATAATCATAAAATTGATTACCTCTTATTAAACTTCATTGGCAAAGGGTCAACATAAGGATGACAGCGGATCGAGTTTGGGACAGATATTTCTAAATTCACATTCATTTTCACTAAAAAAAATTCAATATCATATCTGTACCAAACCCGTAGTGAGTTTGATATTTTATTATCAAACCCGTACAGATATCACGAATTTTAATAAGATTTTTGGTATAAATTCAAAATATAATACATTAATAACATTAAATATAAAATACATACAATAAAAAATAAAATTGATAACAATAATTACATAAAAAAATTTCAAACTCATAAATCAAAAATAATAGCTACCAAGTTTTTAATGGATTGGTGATACAAATAAACAGGCTATATATATTAGATCACATATAATTGTGTTTTTGTTGCATGCAACTAAGGACAAGAACGTAGAGCTAAATGACAAGTGAGATTGCTAGCGGTACTAGAAGTAGAATTTGATACATAATCATGTCGTGTTATTAACTTTTGTGCAAAGAAATTAAAATGAAATCATATATTTGTAATTATAAACAGCAATGATGAAATTTATTAGTTATTACCGAAGAAACCAGTTGATTCTCCACGGCCAATTTCATCCCAAATTAAGCAATAGTAAAAATAATGACAAGAAAAGTAGATATATTAAACTCAATATCTTAAAGGGAAATTGGAAACACAAAAAGTCAGAAACACTTGCGTGCCTAATAACCATATGGGTATGCTTCAACTTCGTAAAACTTAGAATCAAGAATATAATCTATGAGCAACAAAACATAACACCATCAACATTTCAAATACTCAAAATAGTATTCCCCACATATTAGAAACCCATAAACTTCGAAAAGAAAATGGAACGGAGAACTTTTTAATCTATACCAAGAGAGCTCTTGGCTCTTATAACAAGAAGGTTTGATACATTTCTTTTGTATTTGAGCTGAGAAAATCGAGAATTCCTTAACCTGGGCCGGAAGGAATTCGAATTTAAAAGAGAAAATTCCTTGAAAAGAGTAAGGAAGTAGAGAGGAGTAAGTAAGCCTAGCTTTGCAACTGAAGTAGCCATGGTTTAGAAAATGGAGAGGTGCGGTGAGCAGAAGAGAGGAAATAGCAATGATGAGCAGAGTAAAGGCGAAAGCAGTGACGGCAGAGGAGAGACGAGAGTAACGATGATAAAAGAGAGGCTGGAGCAGCGAGGGGTAGAGGAAAGGCTGGAGCAGCGGCGAGAGAGTTAAGACGTAAGTAACAGGGACTTCGTTAAGAATAGCGTATAGATACATTCAACACCCACCCCGAATAGTGTACTTCCTTGATGAAATTTACTTTCATCAATTTTTCTACTTTGATATGCGCCGCCTCTCTTCATTCTGCATTGAACAATTGTCTCTTCTGTTTCACAGACTTATATTTGGGGCTGATTGTAAGTCGATGAGAGATTACTCGAGGATCAATTCCCGGCATGTCTTTGTGTGTCCACGCGAACACGTTCATATGTTGTCTCAAAATGTATTTGAGTATCACCTTTTGCTCATCAAAAAGATGAGAACTAATTTTGGTGATTTTCAATGGAGTTTCCTTGCTCAAAACAACATATTCTAATTCTTCCACTAGCTCAACCATTAGTGGCATGTTAACTTGATGGCCCTCCCTGCTTAACTTTCCATTATTCGCCTATGGTTTAAGTTCTCTTCATTGGTTCCTAAGATCTCCCCACTATAATGCTTTAAGAGGCAGTATAAGCCTTCCAATGAGGCGGAGAAGCATGATCAGGCTTCCTTTTGGCTTCCTTTGATGATGCCAATACCTTTTCTTACCCCGAATTTTAGTTTTAGATAATGGATGTTTTCCACTACCTTGATAGTCTTAAGAAATGGTCTTTCAAGAATCATAGTGTAAGGCATTTTGAGATTGACTACTTGGAACTCAACCATCATAGATTTTTTATAGGGCTTTTCTCCTATGGTGATAGGCAGCTAGCTATATTATGCCTAATGAGTAGATGCATGATTCGCTGAAGCCATGAAGAGTTGTTTTAGCCGGTCTTAGTCTTAAATCTTTTATTCCCAAGGAATCTAAGGTTTCTTTGAAAATGAAGTTGAACTCTCCATATCTACTAATATTCAGCTAACCTGAGTTGTTCCCATTACTAATGTTATCATCAAAGCGTCATCGTGTGGGTAATGTACTTTTACTTTATCTTCATCTATAAACATAATCAAGACTGAGATGACCTTTTGCTTCTTTTCGACTCTTACATTCATAATGTGAGCACTCGACATAGAGTTTGGCAGCGAATATTTTAAATAGTTCTTTTTCGCCCTATTTGAATTTTGCTCCAATGTAATTCTGCCAAAGATTACCATTGTCTAATGTTCATATGTCTTCACATGCCCAGCCCTTTGATCCGGAGTGTCGAGCCCTTCTCCATTATTTGTCATAAAATCTGGCAAATAATTGTTTCGAACTAAGACTTTCACCTGATTCTTAAGGTCGAAGCACTCATTTGATAGGTGTCCAGTGCTTTTGCAGAACTTGTTCTTTACGTTTTCACTCGATTTAGCTTGTATGGGGCAAAGTTCCATCAGTAAGGTTCATCGTCTTTTGATTTCTTGAAGGATTTGCGAGAGAGGGGTATTCAAGGGGTAAAGATAATTTCTTCTTAAACCTGGGCTACCTTTCTTGTATCATCTCTCCTTAGTAAATGTTGCACCCGTAGGGGAAGTCATCTCTCCTATTCCTCGTCTTGTTTTTGTCTAGAATTTAGCTTTTTTTTCCATTGGAATCTCAAAAATTCCTCATATCTTCTTGTTTCCTCCTAGTGTCTATCTTTAGGTTTCGCATCTCATCATAGGGTGATGGTCCTGGTGCCTTTTCCTCATTTAGCTTGAGGATGACCTAGTCCTCAATCTCGATTTGATGCAACAATTTCCTCCAAGCCACTTCATAGGTAGTGATTGACAGTTTTCGTATTACGTACAATTCTCAGTCTACTCATAGACTTCTCTTGAGACCTTCCAATGTTAGGAAGTGTTGATAAGCTCCCAACTCCATCACTTTGTCATGATATCTTTTGAAGAAGTTCTTAAGGCTTCCCCCCATTTCATTATTTCATAAGCATTATCGAACTAGGGATTTTAAGGCTAGCAATCACCCCTCTGAACTCGTTGATGAACTCCTCGTATAATTGCTCAAAACTATGGATAATGTTAGGGGTTAAACTTGTGACTCACTTCCTTACTAGTCTTCTAATGTTAATGGGAATAAGCGACACATCTGAGATTCACTTAGTCCTTGTATTAACATTATCTCCCTAAAAAAATCCATAGGTAAGAATGGATTAATTTTTCCCGTGAAAGGAATTATATAAGGCATCTTAAACTTTCTAGGAAGAATAAGGCTTAAAATCCTTTAGAAAGAACAAGGCTTAAAATCCTTTAGAAAGAACAAGGCTTAAAATCCTTTGGGAAAATGGGGATTTGCGATAGAACCTCGAACG
>JAXCLQ010004579.1:0-48012 GCA_035584115.1 Cedrela odorata
CATATTAAAAAGTGCTTAATTTGGTGTTTGAGACTTGGAAGTATGAAAGTCTTAAGCGAATTTGAAGACTAATAATGGTTTGGTTCAAGTTAGGCACTGTTTGGTATGGTTTGAATTGAATCTGCTTAATGACTTAAGAGAAAACCTATTCTTTTCCTTAAAAGTGTGCCAATTTTTATAAGTAATCATATAAATTTACAAATAAAAATTGTTTAAAAACAAAAGGAAAGGAAAAGAGTTGAGTTAATTAACAATGAGATTTAGGCAATGAATACTTAAAACAAAAGAGTGGAACCAACCTTTATTATAATTTTATTTTAAGTTTTAATATTTATATCCATCACTTTCAATTATATGGATAAAAGATTTAACATATAATATAATACTAGATTAAGGTTATAATACAATTAATTGTACTATACAACTCCTGAATAATACATTTTAATTACTAAATTATTTATTATACGTTTCAAATTTTCTTAATTTACATGCCACTTTAAAAAAAAAATAATATATATATATATAATTAAAAGCGAAAGATTTATAAATTATAATAAAACACTTGAAAATTTTACAATACAACTAATTGTACTGTAATATAATCCTATAATATAATATTAAGTTGTAAGAAGATATATACAAATTAAAGTACCAAAAATAATAATAATAAAATAATCATAAATTCAGAATCATATTAAGCTTGCAGCAGACAATTAATTAAATGGCAGTATTATTAATTTTTAAAAATTATGGGAAATTAATTAATTAATAATGAATTAAGTTGACCATTCATAATTGCATTTGGAAAGATGTCATCGGCATGCTCTTCCTTTAATCTTTATTCCTTACCCCCCTTATGATACCCTTTATTTAATTTCTTCTCCTTGTCTCCTCGTTAAGATTCAGTAACAATCAATTTAGTATTTAATAAACTTTCTTTCTTTATATAAAGATCACATAAGTAATTTTTTAAACTTACTAACACATAATAATATCTCTTGAACATATACCATATATATATGTAATTACACTTATGCGAAACAATGAACAAATTCTATAGTTTCGGTAATTCAATTAGACTTGGTATCATTCAAAATTTTTGAAACAAGTAAAGAACAACAACAATAATTGTCAATGTAAGACATCATGAACAATTTATTTCTTTCATTTTATTTTCCAATTAACTTGTAATTAATTAAATGGAGAAGTTAAGTAGTTGACACGGCAAAATAGGAATCACAATTCTTTGTGGTAGGGTCTTGAAGTTGACTCTCCTAACCACAATTTGTCAATACTTTTCATCAATATCAATTCAAACATTTCATCATAACAATAAGATCCACATCTCGCCATTATTGGTTCTATAATATTTTATAATAAATATATACTTTTAAAAAATACATCTTTTTAGTTGAATATTTACTGAGACTAGTATGTTCAAAATACTCTACCAAAAGAGTACTGTTTAGGTATAAATGTGATTAGTTTTAGTTGAATATATTTGATGTAATGTTATTAAATGAGTATGTGTACATATACTATTTAAGACTTCATAAATTTCAATAAACCTAAATAAATTTAATTATTGATATATTATTTATTTAAGTTCTATTTTTTTAAGTCACGTTTTAACACATTTAAATGGATTGTATAATTTTCAATTTTTATTGTATTTTTTTAGTTTTATGTTACATATTTTTTAATTATGATCCATAAACTTAAAATATAACAAAATTTTTGAGATATACAAAAAAAAAAAACTTGAGAATTACAATAAAAAATAATTGAGATTCTAGATAGTACAATGAATTGTATCATAACTCCACCCTTGGATGTATTCCTTAAAGTGGAGTCAAAAGAATGACATTAAATATTCGAAAAAATGGTTGGTAATAAGGTTTCGATATATATATATAAAACAGATAGCTTAAAAAAGGAAAAGTTGAAACAAGAGAAGAGTTTACTGGATTATAGCTAACTATAACTAGCATCCCAACAAACGTAAGCTAGGGCAAAGAAAACGAAATTTCAACAAATCTTTGCCTGCATGGGGTTCACTTGTATGTTGTATCACAATCATTTTTTTTTTTTTTTTTTTTGTTGGTGATTTGTTGAGCAAAGATTGATTGAAATTTTGGAAATGAACAAAAACCCATTTCGTTATCGTCGGTTTACTAACTTTTTTGATGAGTTGGCCCTTCTATAAATCTCCCGGTCTCAACTAATAATATGGTTTTTCTTCTTTTGGCAATTAGGTCAATATACACTTAACTATAGGCTACATGCGTTACGTTTACGTAACTTGCATTTTCTTGCAGATTGTGATATTGTCAGAAACTACACGTAAACAGCCATATATTCCTCTCTCTGTGTGTGTAATATTAATGCGATCAAATTTGGTGCTTGTTTTGAGGAGAAATGCTCCTGTCAATATTCAATTATTTGATCTATCATATTCATGGAAGCTACTAGGGTTGTGAATAAACCGTTCAATTTTATAGGTGTTCCCTTTCATTTCAATTCAAAGATCAAAATACTCTATTATATGGAGGAAAGAACAAAATAAAATCAAATAAGGCAGCCAACGAAAGCAATGCTTCGATAGATAAAGCTTATATGAGTTATCAGAGAAAATCCAAAATTATCTTGAAACCTAAATATAATTTTAAGATTATCTGAATCGTTTGAAAATTTATCGAAATAGAGAGATCTAATTTTAAGATTATGTAAATATTTAAACATAATATAAATATGACTTTGATATTATATTAGTAAAATTTTTGACTCAAAAATTTAAATTGTGATATATATATATATATATATGATGATGATGATGATATCATGCATGAGTTCATTCATGAGAATAAACTTATGTTATCATTTTCATAAAGATATCTCAATTTACTAACTTTAAAAATTTGTTGTTATTACAAATTCCAAAACTGGTCCATGCATATTTAATATTAACAAATTATGTCATGAGATGAAAAAAAAAATATTAAATATTAAATATAAATACTTGATATTTTGTAAATTTTTTATAAATATTTGGTTAAAAAATTGTTAATAATAAACAAATTTGTAATATTAATTTCTAACAAGTAGGGCCAAATAATTATGTTTTGTAGCTTTTGTTGTTGTTTGTGATCATGTGGAAGAGGAAAAAGGAATTAATGGTGGAGAACTAAAATAAGAATAATAATAATAAAAAAATGATATGCTATGCATGCATGTGCAATTTGTATTGTGTTTCTTCTTCTGTGTTTTTATGGACTTTTCATGTATGCTTGTCGGTGGGATATTCATATATAGAAAGGTGTTGTATATTATATATACATAATGCTAGCGAAGATCAATAGTTGTTTTCTTAATTCATTAAATAGTAATTAAATTGCATTGTACAATTTGTTTAGTCTCATAAAAGACCTTTAATATATTAACAACAAACACAAAATATAATAAATTCTTAAAGAACATGAACCACCATGCTGCAAAATCTTTGAACATAAATATTAAATACAAATTCAAATTATTTTTTGAATTGGATACAAAAAATAATAAATTAATTATATTATGTTAGTGATAAAATTAACATAATAAAAGAAAACATACATCATCTTTCCACAGAGTCCATGGAATTTTTATTTTCAATTTTATTTTACTTGTTAAAATATATATGAACTCAATTAATTTTTTGGCAACATTTAATTGGATTTTGATTTAACATTAATTATTTTACTTGTTAAAATATTTATATATATATATATATAAACTCTTTTTTTTTTTTTTTAGTATGATGAGTGAGTACATTTAATCCGATTTCGATTTAACATTAATTTTTAACTAGGTTATTAATATAAAAAAAATATTACTATATTTGGGTATCAAATTAACCAAAAATTAGTAGGTGTCTTATATAGGATGAAGAATGTAAGTATGCCATTGGATTTATTAATCAAGACGTTAATGAGTTTATAAAATTTACTTTTATTTATTATTGAAAGTTTTTATATATTGTATGCCTAATTTTATTTTATTTGGTGATTATTATTATTAAAAGAATTTGGGTCGACTTCCATGGACGATGAGTTTTAGCCCAATTTCATAAATCCTCCTTAACTTACTAAGCACGCCCTCCATGTTTTGTCAAAGAAATTAACTCGAAAATTACAAATATGCAAGCCACTTTATCATAAATTTTAATTAGAAATAGGATTATTTTTTTTATATATAAATTTATCCCAATTTTTTTTATATGTGTAATATATTATTTTATTATATTTTAATTTATTAACTACTAATTACCAACAAATGTGTATTTTGTTAAGATAAAAACTCAAATTAGAAAACAAAATAATAATATTAAGGGTTGTTTATTTATTTTTTGTTTTAATACTTATGGCTAAAAAAAAAAATTAATATCATTTTTTATTTCACAAGTATATTTTTTTAAAATGATATATGAAAGTAGGTAGGTTGAAGAGTTACAATTTCACAAAAATTAAATTAAAAAATAAAATTGGACGTTTATTCATTACATTAGAATTATTTGCAGTAATCAAACTCTTCCATTGTGAAAATACATATATTTTTGTATTGTATTTATCTTAAACTTCTTAAGTATTTAATATTTTAAAACAATAAATTTTGGAAATTCCATCAATTTTTTTTAGTGTCTATATCAAAATTCTCTATTCTTAGAATTTGTCAGTTAACTTAAAATTGAATATTTTAAGAATAAGCAAAAATTATTTTACATATAATTATAATAAGTGTTTTATATCTAAACACTTCAATTATAAAATTTATAAAATGTATAAATTCTGCTTTTAAAACTTTCTACACTTACAACAATACAATTAAATATAAACAAAGCTTTTATAAATCCTAGTAGCTAGAATAATATTCAAAATATTTTTTTGAAAATATTTTTCTAAGCCCTAATAAATTAAGTATTATTTAAAAAATATATATATTTTAAATTTCTTATAATTATTTATTTTATAAGTAATTAGGTAACTTTAAAATAATTTGACTTTTCTTAACTCATTTTGACAATTTATTCTAGAAATCATTAAAAATTAAGTATTTGTTACTAATTTTTATTAGTATTTATTTCTATTTATTTTATTTACACTTCTTCTTTTTCTTTTTCTAGTTAAAATATACCATTTGAATAACATTTTTAAATCTAATAATTTTTTTTGGAGTTAGATATACCATCATAACATAATAAATAAATACATTATTTTTATCATAGGTTGTTAATCCCTTATTTCACACATGATAGATGTTAAATAAAGTTTTTTTTTTAAGAACAGAAGCAGAGTATTGTTTATCAATAATACAAGTAAGGCTTTATAGACATTCATCCATTGTAGTCTAGTTGGTTAGGATACTCGGCTCTCGCCTGTGAGACCTGAGTTTGATTCGCAGCAACGGAATTTTATTTTTATTTTTTTGCATTTGTACTATTTTCTTTTTCCTTTGTAGTACATATGTTGCATTTATTTTAATATTAATTTGTGTAAGGGACAACTTAAAAAAAAAAAATTCATTTATTTTAATATTTTGTTACATTTCTTAACAATATAATTTTATTTTATTTTTCTGCATTTGCATTATTTTTTTTCCTTAGTAATACATATGTTAAATAATAAGGTTCCAAGTTATGTTAGGGACAACTTCAATTTTGTTTTTTTTTTTTTTTTATCATTTATTTTAATATTCTATTACATTTCTTAACAATATAATTTATTAATTATGTCATTCTATTTATTAATCAAGATAGGAGTTATTGAGCTTATCGTTAGTAAGAGTAAGAGCGTTAGATTAGTTCTTAGTATTTTACTGTATAGAAAATTTTATATAGGACATACATAGCACAACATTCATATGTTTATTTACCTATTAATGTAAAACTAACTAATCATAAAAATAATTATAATATAAAAAAATTATATATATATATATATATATATTTATATGTGTGTGTGTCATGAATTTATTAGACGATTTATTAAGACGTTTTATTAACAACTTTCTCTTTAATACATAGGTGTTAAGTGCTTATTATTAAAAATATTATCAATCAATTTTATCATTCTGCAATAAAACTTTTTAAGTTATTAAAGGTAACAAAATAAATTATAAAATTTAAAATTTAAAATTATAAAATAAATATTAAATTGTTTATGGACTGCAGTATAAAATTACCGTAACTTTTCATTATGTTTTATTACCCAATGCTAGAATTCATGTGTCATTATTATGCCTCGAATTCATTAAGCCTTAATTGTTTGTTATTTAAGCTTTTTTTTTTTCAGTTATTATATAAATTTGTATTACATTAAACTTAGCTGCAGTAATTATATTTATACTTAGGTCAAAATCTTTCATTAAAAAAATGCTTATATTTTGATACTTTAATTACCTCTTACAATTTTTAATTAAAAAAAGTATGTTAAATTTTATCACATCTTTAATATGATCATTACAAGCTATTCTATCACTTTAATTCCAGTAAATCATATATGCCTTTAAAATACTTTCAATAATACAGTTTACCAAAGACTCAACTATTTACTAAATGCTTAACATTTTCAATAATATAATTTATCAAATACTCAATTATTTCGTAATACCCCAAAATTTAAACCAATGATATTTTATAAATTTTTTCATTTTATAAATTTTATGTTGGAATGTTGGAAAGCTAAGCTAATAACTCCATATTAATGTTTAATTAGTTATTGGGAGTGATTTGATAATAATTTGATAAGTTTAGAAAATTTTTCCTTAAGGTTCTATCTGCGCACCCGACCTTTAAACAAAAACTGGCATTGATTGAGAAATCCGTTGTTAAACGATTTGATTCTACTGAAATAAAACTCGATAATTATTAATACGAATCAAATTTGAGACAAATTCGAGATCAAATGAAAAAGAATTGAAATCTAAAACACAGCATATGTGTAGGAAAATCGCAAATGGCATATTTACTTTTTTCCATTTAATTTATTTTCATTCATTTTTAATTTTTCTAGTGGTAAATGAGTTATTTCTTCATATTTTAATTTGTATTTGAGCTAGGCAGAAAGTAAAACAGTTCATCATCATCTTCTTCTTCCTATAAGTTTCATTTTTGCTTCTATTATAATTTTTCTTCGATTTTCTCTAAATTACCCAATTTATAACCGATTAAAGTCTCGTTTCTTTTTGCTAATCACACGTACTCGACACGAGTTACACTCTAAAAATTTTGTTTGAGCGATTTGATTGACGATTAAGCCGGAAAGAGAGTAGAGTCATTATTCATAATTTGAAAATTTTCACAATTATCGTAATTTGGACATCTTAGGTAAATTGATCCCTCGGTATAATTTCTAGCATCGTTATTATTGTATTTTTGTATTTTAAATAATTTTTTTATAATAATTACTGTTCATCACTGAGTCACTGTTCATCATGGACATTTTTTTTATTATGTTTGTTTAGGTTGGAATTAAATCGATTAACTGTTAGATTATATGAAATTAAATTTTGTCAGAAGATATGAATAGTGGCATTAGCGTTCGCGCTTGATTTAGATTTCAAAATAATGTGCTGTCGTGCAGAATTAATAGTAATAGTAAGTTAAACATAATCAACACCTTGAGTATTGATCATTAGATTTAAATTGTAAAAAAAATAGAATTAAAAAAAGGGAGAAACTTTGTTGTATATTAACATCGTAGTTAAATTTTAAGTATGTATACTTTAATTGTTATATTAATAATCAGTATAAATATGTTATAGACACGTTGAGGGAGTTACTATCTAGCCCACAGTGATTTGATTTTTGTTCGGTTTTGTCGACACCTGTGAGTGGATATCTATTTTTTTAAAAAAATTTCTATCTAAATTTAAAGTATTTATTAAGTATTAATTGTCAAATTCATAACAAATAAATTGTAAAACTTGTAAAATTTGACATAATTAAATTTTATTCGATTCTAATATTAATAATAAATTTCGACACATTAAGTTTCGAGAAAAAATTTAGGTAAACGATGCACATATAATTAAACCAGAACTTGAGCATAAAACGCTAAGGTCATATATAGATTTAAGTATGTGATTATTATTTCTATTATTTTCATGATAAGTACAAATAACACAAGGACTAGAATGAAAAATCTTTAAAATTCAAGGGGTTAAAATACAAAATTTTCATAAATTAAGAAAAATATGCAAATAAGAAAAATATGGGGCCATTATTAAAATATTTATATCATTATAATTAGGGCCAAATAGTGTTACTAAATTAAGTCTAAGATTTTGCTAAATGAAGTCCAATATAATTAATAAATTCAAGCCCAAATTATATAGATTTAAAGCCCAAAATTCATAATTAAAATCCAAGCCAAATTTGCTTTATTTAATATTCATTATTCTAGTATTGTCTACAATTATCTAACACAAATGTGGAAATCAAAATTGTTATGTTTTAGACATAAAAAAAAATTTCTAAAAAACTCTTGATTTTATCAAGCAAAATGTTAGTAGAAGAAAGAAAATAAAAGAACAAGTCACCTAATACCACATGGTCGGCCCTACCACTATATTTAAACATTTCAATTCTTTAATTTGCATATCATTTTTTCATTTTAAACCAAAGAAATGAGATCAAATACGTAAAGCCAAGGGAAAGGAAAAAACAAGCCCAAAATTTTGTATTTATCTCCATTATTCTAGAAAGTACTTCATTTCTCTACATTTTGCTTTAAGTAAATGAAAGTTTAAAAGGAAGAAAATAAAAACACAAAGGGAAAAAGAGCAAAAACGTGACAAGGGGAGAGAAAGCTATTTTTGCCGTGAGAGGAGATTTGCGAAATGAAGATAGGCTTAGCAAGCAAGGAAGAAAAGAGAAGGAATAGAAGAAGAAATAGAGGTGGCCGAACCAGCCAAGGGGGAGAGGGAAGAGAAAGAAAGAGGAAGAAGAAAAGGTAGAGAGAATGAAGGTTAGCCTTTTGGTAAGTATGTGTGATGTGTTTAAATTTATTTGATGTAAATTTATGTTAAAACATGAAATTGTGATTGGTGTTTTAGGTGAATGTCATGGGAATGATGTATATGTGCATTAATTTGAGTGTTTTGGATGTTAGAGAATGGATAAAAATTTTTTAAATGCAGATTGGAGTGTAGTTATATATGTTGATGAATTATTGAGCAAGGAAAGTGAAAAATAGTTAGGTTACATAAATGGTTGGGCACGAACTGAAATTTTGTGATCATAATTGATGACATTTGTGTCTAGTAAATGTAAATTTAAAAAGGTTATAAAGTATTAAAGTGGTGATAGGAATGAAAAAAAGTAATAGAAGTGTAATCATAAAAACTATCGGCAATGTTATAATGTACGGTATGGCAAAAACGCTTGTGAAACTAGGCAAAATATGAGCAGTTGTCACGTATAAGTAAATCGGTATCGTGATGGCATAGAGGTAAGAATATTCTACCCCTATAAGCCTCAGGCAAAAACCTGTATATATGACCTGAAATGCAGAGAACTACCAATCATATACATGAACTCACACAAATACTAAGGGCTCCATGCCCATCAACACAATTCCAGACATAAATTAGAATACTCACAAATAAAAGAGTATATGCACACATATCAATATGCACAGAAATATACAGAAGACATACTCATAATGTGTATACATAATTAGGCGTCATGCCCAATGTACAAAACATACACAACATTAACTCCTAGGTGACTGCATGGAGAATTTAGAATCTCAATGCTCTTCACGAATATCTCTTAGAATCCTTACCTAGAAGAAAGTCCTGCACTCACGAGAAACTGTGGTGGGGTGAGTTTAAGGAAAAACTCAGTGAGTTGATATTGAAATGAAAATTTTAAATAAATTCAGTTTCGATATAAAAATATGATTTAAAGTTGAAATCAATTTTAGACAGAAATCGTACTAATAGAACATCCACTACATATTATAATAATTTCCAGAAATATCATTTCAAATAGTCAAATAAAAATAGAATAACATACAAGAATATGTACAGATTTCAGGTCAGATATCAGACCGCTTTTTACCCCCTACTTCTTACATGTATTGGTACCTTCACAGAGAATAAATCAAAATGTGCTTTCAAAGCACATAAACTTCCCCCCTTATGTCTCCCTGCTAGGGTTAAGTAAAAACTGAAATAAAGACTGGTATAGTATCAGAAATATAAAAATAAGAAATAAAACACGATTCAAAACATAATTCAAAACACAATAGCCTCCTCTTGGCCTCAAAAACAATATATTAACAACTCCTCCACAACAATATGCACACATAGCTTAAAGCAGGTCTCATTTTCCATATAAAACATAATGTAAATCAATTTATAAATAATATATTCCTTATTTCAGAAAACATTAAGTTTTATAAAATAATTTTAAAGAAATGAAAAACATATAAAAATCCACTCATAGGCGTCGCCAAAAATGGAACAGAAGCTCGATCACTGGGGGCTGAATGGTTGTTCTCTCAGCATATCTATAATACATTTATATTAATTGTTAACATAATAATTGAAGTATACATGCTTAAAATTTAACTACGTCATTGATATAAAATAAGGTTTTCTCTCTTTTTTGAATTTTATTTTCTTCTATAATCAGAATCTAACGATTAATAATCGAAATGTCGATAATATTTAATTCACTATTACTAACTAATTCAGTACGATAACACATTATTTTGAAATTTAAATAAGTGCAACCATATTGTCACTATTTATATTTTTTGATAAAATTTAATTTTACCTAATCTAACAACTAATCAGTTTAATTCTAGCCTAAACAAGTATAATCTACAAAAATTGTCTGGGATAAATAGTAATTTTGTCATGAATAGTATTTTTTAGTATGAATAGTAATTTTCGTCATAAACAGTACTACCGTGATGAACAGTGAATTATCAAAAAATGCATAAATACGACAACAACGAAGCTAGAAATCATACCGAAGGTTCAATTTAACCTTAAGATGTCCAAATTACAAGTAATTTCAAAAATCTCAAATTTGTGAATAGTAGCACTATTCTTCTTCCGGCTCAATCGTTAATCAAATCGCTTAAACGAATCTCCTAGAGTGTAGCTCGTGTTATGTACGTGTGATTTGTAGTAAGAAGCGGAATTTTAATCGGTTAGAAATGGAGTGATTTGAAGGAAATAAAAAAAATTAAAAACCAAAGAAAAATGAGGTTCTAGAAAATGAAAAATAGAATGCACTGTGTTTGATCTCAGCCAGCTTTAATTGAAATTAGAATTTTTAAAATTACATATTTGCCCTTGAAAAAATTAAAAGGAGCTTAAATAGAAAAAGAGTAAATACGTTATTTAAAAATTTTCTATGTTCTAGGCTTCAATTCTCCTTTATTTGATCTCAAATTTGACTCTAATTTAATATCGATCCTTATTGAGTCTTCTTTCAGTAGAACCAAACCGTTTATCAATCAGATTTTTCAATCAACGCTAATTTTTATTTGAAAATCAGGTGCGCGAATAAAGCTTTAAGAAATTTTTTTTTCCTAAACTTAATAAATTGTTATCAAATCACTCTTAATAGCTAATTAAGCATTAATACAATATAGTTAGCTCAATTTTAATACTCGACATAAATTTATAAAATGACCAAATTACCCATGATATGTAAAATAACTAAAATGCCCTTAATTTAAATTTTGGGGTATTACAGCAGTTGTCGTACGCCTCTATATAAATGTTTAGAGGACAGAAAAATGAGTAAGATGAGTGCCTTAGGTCAAGCAAATTAGGGATGATATAAGTTCGAATATAGAACTTAAAATTCAGAATTATGCATTGTTGAAAAGCCGAGCAGGGTTTGGAAAAATAAAATTTAGGCCAGTTTTTTATGTCGGACTGATAAGCCATAAAATTTTACAAAAATTAGACATCTAAGAGTAAACATATCCAAAAATCAGCTCATTTAGCAAAGAAATGATATTGTAGTAAATTTTTGAAAATAGACGTCCCGCCGATACCTATACCCTGTTTTATCGAGTCTTATGTCTAAAATTTAACATAACTTAGGTAATTGGAGTCAAAATCTAAGTCCGCAAAGTGCGGTGTAAACTAGACTTGTAATTGAGTGTGTCGCCAAAGATTTAGGTCAAAATATATTGTCGATTTTGAGCGGCATGAGTTTGTAGCGAGCGTAAAGCGTATTTAGTGCATAAAAGAGAATTCTGGACTAAATTATAATTTTATTTAATGAATATTTCAATTATAATATTGTTTAGTTAGGTGATAAGTATGCATATTATGTTTGTTTTATTTAATTGGATATATTGTATAAGGCCTAATTATGAACCGTTTAATTGTAGATTTACAATCCGAGTGAGCAACGTCAATGCTTTGAAATAAATGACTTAGTGTTTTACGAGTGAGTAGATGGATACATTTTTCAAAGATTTTTAAAATAAATGATTTAAAATATTAATTTATTTTCTAAAAATTATAGACTTTAAAAATGATTTAAATATTTAATTTTGTTCGAATTTATGGAATTTGGATATATTGCAAATATGAAATAAATATGTTATGAGTAAGAGTATATTTTATAAGATGTTTTAATTATTCATAAAATGTTCTGTGGATGGGTTGATATGTAATAAATTGAATTTTTTTGTCATATGATTTTTATGATGAATGTTATGTACTGATTATATATTTGAGATTTTCGGTGCAAGTGCCCAATTTAGGTGTGTCTATGTACAGATTATTTTCTGCCCTTACCCAAGAAAAAGGTAAGGAAGGGATTATATATTCTGCGGTTACATATTCCGCCTTTACCTGAAGAAAGTGGTAAAGAAGACGTTACCTATTTCGCCCTTACCCGAGTATGAGGTAAGGGAGAGGTTATCATTTCCGCTTTTGTCGTTTGTTAAGAGGCAAATGAGAGGTTATCATTTCTGCGTTTGTCTTCTATTAAGATGTAAAGGAGAGGTTACAGCTGAATGAGTCGATGTTTGGCACCACATTTACTTATCCAGGCCAATGCTAACGAGAAGGCAAATAAAATTGTTTCATATACTAATATATAAAAACTCATAAATGGGTCTTGAGGTGTTAGTTGGATTTATACCAGAGAATGTCTCGAGGGATAGTTTTCTAGAGAGTCCAAATATTTTTATTTGAACATCCACAGATATTGTTTATGAAATTAATTTTAGTAAGTTATTATATATGATGAAATGATTTTAAATTGTAAAGAAATTTTGTATTTCTTGTGTTAAAAGGTTGGTACTCTTACTTATATCTTATTTTATAATTTTCAGATTTACTACTATCCATCTATTCATTGAGTTATACACACTTTTTTATTTTTTTAAAATATTTTCAAATAAGACAGATTATGAGGAGGTCGTGAGTCTACTCCTTAGACTAAATTTGGCATAATACAATTACAAGAGACTAGTAGGTACTTTAGGTATCCAATGTTATATACGGCTATACATTGATTATAGGCAACTGAATAAGGCTACCATTAAAAACAAATATCCATTGCCGAGAATAGATGACTTATTTGATCAACTGAAGGGAGCTTTGTGTTTTTCGAAGATAGATCTACATTCTAATTATATCAACTCAGAATTAATGGTGAAGACATCCCAAAGACTGCTTTTCGTGATGTCTTTTGGACTTACAAATGCTCCTGCCACTCTTATAGACCTAATAAACTGACTCTTCAAGCCTTTCCTGGACCAGTTCGTAATAGTCTTTATTAATGACATTTTGATGTATTATTCTGATCACCAAGAGTATGAGATGTATCTTCGTATTATTCTTCAGATTCTCAAAGAACGCAAGTTGTATGTAAAGTTCTCTAAGTGTGAATTCTGATTATCGGAGGTGGCTTTCTTAGGTCACATTGTAACGGAGAATGGAATTTGCGTTGATTAAAAAAAGATTGAGTATGTATAGAAATGGTCTTGCCTAGCTAGTATGACTAAAATCAAAAGCTTTTTAGGCTTGGTGGGGTATTATCGAAGGTTTGTAGAGAATTTTTCCTGGATAGTAGCACCGTTGACTCAGCTCACTTAGAAAGACGTAAAGTTTGTATGGTCGAAGGCCTGCGAGAAAGCTTTTCAAAAACTTAAGAACTGTTTGACTTCGGCACTTGTCCTTACATTATCCTCTGATAGCAGTGGATTTACTGTGTATTGTGATGCCTCCAAGGTAGGTCTTAATGTGTATTCATGCAACGTGGTCGAGTTATAGCTTACGTGTCCAGGCAGTTAAAAGGATATGAGCATAATTATCTTACTCACGATTTTGAGTTAGTGGCAGTTGTGTTTACACTAAAGATATGGAGATATTATCTTTATGGGGAAACCTTCGTGATATACATGGACCACAAAAGTCTCAAGTATATCTTCGATCAGAGAAACCTGAATTTGAGGCAAAGACGATGGTTAAAGTTGCTCAAAGATTATGACTGCACGATTCATTATCATTCAAGAAAAGCTAATGTGGTAGTCGATGCTTTAAGTAGAAAATCTATGAATAGCTTATCCCATATCTCAGGCGATAGAAGGATATTGGCTAAGAAGCTGCATGCACGCATGATTGATGGTGTTAAAATCCGAATTCTTGAATCTGAAGTACTAATTGCTCAAGTGCATGTGAGATCTGTCTTAATAGAGGAAATTAAAAAAGCTCAGATTTTAGCCCCGTATATAGATGAAAAGAAGAGGTGTATCGAGTAAGGTAAAGGCGGTGACTTTAGAGTAAATGACCATGGCATCTTGAGATACCGAGATAAGATGGTAGTGCTACCAGTGCAAGTACTTAAGAATCAACTTTTTGGAGATAGCTCACACTTTCTCCTATACAATGCATCCGAGAGAGACAAAGATGTATCATGATCTGGGGGAGACTTACTGGTAGAAAGGCATGCAAAGAGATATTATTGAATTTATGGCTAAGTATTTGACCTGTCAACAAGTAAAAGTGGAACATCAAAAACCGTTTGACACACTTCAAAGTTTGAACGTACCTGAATAGAAGTGGGATAAAGTGACCATGGACTTCATTGTAGGCCTTCCTCGCACATCTAAAAGATATAATTCTATGTGGGTCATCGTGGACAAATTGACAAAGTCAGCTCATTTCCTTCTTATTAAGACCAACTATATTGCTTCTCAGTATGTTCGAATTTATCTAGATCATATAGTTTCTTTACATGATATACCTGTTTCTATCATTTCAGACCGGGTTCTCAATTTACATCGAAGTTCTGGCAGTCCATCCAAGAAGTTTTAAGCACTCAATTCTATTTTAGTACTACATTTCATCCTTAAACAGATGGACAATTGGAGTGGACAATTTAAACTCTGGAGGATATGTTACAAGCATGCATGATTGATTTTAAGGGAAGTTAGGATCAACATTTACCTTTGATTGAATTTGCTTACAACAATAGCTACCGTTCGAGTACACAAATGGCACCATTCAAAGTTCTGTATGGCCGAAAATGTAAATCTCCTGTTGGGTGGTTTGACCTTGAAGAACACAAGTTGCTAGGGCTAGATTTGATACATGATGCTATAGAGAAAGTCAAGGTGATATGGGAAAGAATCATGACGGCTCAGAGTAGGCAGAAATCATTCGCTAATCATCAGTGGCGAGATCTTGAGTTCAAGGAAGAGGTTATGTGTTTCTGAAGATTTCTCCTTTTAAGGGAGTTATGCGATTTGGCAAGAAAGGTAAGTTGAACACGAGATATATTAGACTTTTCTAGATTTTTCGACGAGTTGGTGGCAGGGCAGATGAATTAGCTCTTCTACCTAATATGGATAATATACATATAGTTTTCCATGTATCCATGCTGATGAAATATCTCCATGATGAATCGCACATCCTTGAACTTCAGACAGTAGAGTTAGATCAAAACTTGTTATATCAGGAGCAATCTGTGACCATAGTAGATAGGAAGGTAAAAAAACTTTGATCGAAAATAATTCCTTCGATGAAAGCCATTTGGCAACATTACAAGGGCAGTGAGGTGTCTTGGGAGTTAGAATATGTCATAATAAAGAAATTTCCTCACTTATTCGAAGATGAAAGTAAAAATTTCTGAACTCTAGATGGAATTTTTAAATTGAAAGACGGATTTTTTTGAAGGGGGGAGAATGCAATAACCAAAATTTAAACCAATGGAATTTTAGTCATTTTACACATGAAGGATAATTTTATCATTTTATAAATTTCATGTCAGGGAGTTGGAAGCCAAGCTAATAACTCTGTATTAATATTTAATTAGCTATTGTGAGTGATTTGATAATAATTTGACAAGTTTGAAAAATTTCTCCTTAAGACTCTATCCACGCACTTGACCTTCAAATGAAAATCGGCGTTGATTAAAAAATTTGATTGTTAAACGATTTGTTTTTACTGAAAGAAGACTTGATAATGATCGATATTAATATAATTTGAGACAAATTCGAAGTCAGATGAGAGATAATCGAAGTCTGGAACGCAGTATATGTGTAGAAAGACTACAAATGACATATTTACCATTTTTCATTTAATTTCTTTTCATTCTTTTTTAATTTTTCTAAAGATAAATGAGTCATTTCTTCACATTTTAATTTGTATTTGAGCTGGGTAGAAAGCAAAATAGTTCATCTTATTCTTCTTCTTCCTGTAAGTTTCATCTTTGCTTCCATTATAATTTTTTTTCGATTTTCTCAAAATTACTCAATTTATAACTTATTAAAATCTCGTTTCTTGCTGCTAATCACACGTATTCGACACGAACTACACTCTAGGAACTTCATTTGAGCGATTTGGTTAACGATTAAGTCAGGAGGAGAGTAGAGTCACTATTCATGATTTGGGAATTTTCACAATTATTCACAATTTTGACATCTTAGGGTTAACTTAACCTAGCATTGTAGTTATCATATTTTTGTATTTCAAATAATTTTTCGATAGTAGTTATTGTTCATCACTGAGTTACTATTTATCACGAACATTTTTCTGACTATGCTTATTTAGGCTAGAATTAAACTGATTAAATGTTAGATTATGTGAAATTAAATTTTGTCAGAAGATATGAATAGTGACAGTAACGTTCACGTTTGATTTAGATTTCAAAATAATGTGTTATCATGCATAATTAATAAGTAATAGTGAGTTAAGCATAATCGACACCTCGAGTATTAATCGTCTGATTCAGATTGTAGAAGAAAATATATTCAAAAAAAGAGAAAACCTTATTGCATATAACATCGTAGTTAAATTTTAAGCATGTGTGCTTCAATTATTATGTTAATAATTAATTAAATATGTTACAGATACGTTGAGAGAGCTGCCATCTAGCCAATAGTAATTCTATTTCTATTCGGTTTTGTCAACACCTGTAAGTAGACATTTATTTTTTAACTTATTTATATATAGATTTAAAGTATTTATTGAGTATTAATTGTCAAATTCATAGGAAATAAATTGATTTACATTATACTTTATATGGAATATGAGATTTATTTTAAACTATATATATTGTTGTGGAGGAGTTGTTGAGGTACTGATTTTGAGGTTAGGAGGCGGCTATTGTGATTCATAGTAAATAAATTGATCATAATGTTTTTGTCTGTTTTGTACATATGAGTATCATGAAATATGAGATTTACTTTGAGCTATATATATTGCTATATATATAATACATTATATAGAATATGAGATTTGTGTTTCTGAGCTTATATTAGCCGTTATTTCAATTTTTACTTAACTCTAGTTGCAGGGATGTTTATGTGCTTTGAAAACACATTTTGAATTGTGTTCTATGGAAGTGTCGATACATGTGAGAAGTAGGGGGCGAATGATGGTTTCATATCTGACCTGAAATTTGTATTCATCCTTACATACTTTTCTGTTTTCATTTGACTCTTTGAAACTGTAATTTTAAAATCATAATAATATGCAGTGGATATCATGTTAGTATGGTTTATATCTAAAATTAATTTTAGCTTTAAGCATATTTTTTGTCGAAACTGAATTTATTTAAAACTTATTATTTTTTTATAGTTTTAATATCCACTCACTGAGTTTTCCCTAAAACTTACCCCAGTATAGTTTTTAATGATTGTATGACTCACTTCTAGATGAAGATTCTATGAGATGTTCGTGAAAAGTATTGAGATTTCAGATTCTCTATACAGTTACTTAGGAGTTAATATTTTTATCTATTTTGTACATTGGGCACAACACCCAATAATGTATACACATTATGAGTGTGACTTTTGTATATTTCTATGTATATTGATATTGTACATATATTCTTTTGTATGAGTATTATAGTATATGTCTGGTATAGTGTTGATGGGCATGAAACTCTTAGTATATGAGTATAAGTTTATGCATATGATTTGTATTTTTCTGTATTTCAAGTTTACATGTTTAGATTTGTCTAAGACTTATAAGGGTAAGATATTCCTACCTTTATGCCGTCACAATACCAATTTTTCTGTGTGTGACATATTTACTGTTAGGATTTATAGAGTTGACATTATTCTAGAAATATATTTTTGTTACACATTTTTGTTGCAATAAACTAAAAATTTTTTTGTACATCCAGATTTTATTGTCATATGTAAAGAACTCATATTTACTAGTTATTTTAGATAAAATAGGAACTTTAAGTATAACTAGAAAAATTATGTTGACAATTTTACAACTTAAAGGAAATAATAATTATTTGGAAACTAGAGTTTTAATTAAGAGATATATCTTCTTATTTAGGAATATCTATTCCTTTCAAGTTTAGAAAATAAAATCCTTCATTAAACAAGACTTAGAGTTTCATTATAAATATATAATATTTTCAACTTTTGAACAAGCCTTGGAGATGCTAAAATAGAGAGCCTTTGAGAAAACAATTTAGTGGAAATTATAAGTTTGTAATTTCTATTTTAATAAACTTATAGATTATGTATCTTAAGTATTATGAAGACGTTTTTTATATTATTCTTTGGGGAAAAGATTTGTGCTAATTGAACTTTAATAGCATAAGAAAGGGGATCTTACTTAATTTGTCAAATTGATTTCGACGTGTTAAAATGAGACAATCTTGCTAAATAAAGCCACCAAGAAAGATTCAATACAGTAACGACAATAACAAAAGAAAGATTTATTTTATATAAATCCATTAGTGTTTTTTTAGCGCTGTGGTTTGTTATTTTAATTAATTGGTAAAATTAATTAGAACTGATAAATTCTTACTAAAATAAATGTTTCATTTACTAAAATTTTTAACTTTTTTTTTATTTTTTCTTTTTTACATTTGATTATTTTTTTAACACAATAAAAAATATATTATTTTATAATTTTCAAATTCAAATTGAATTGAAATAAAATATTTTCACTATGCAATTCAGAATTTACAATAGGCACCATTTACATTGAAAAATAAAAGGTCAAAAGAAATATAATACCTCAAAATTTAAACTAAGAGCATTTTAGTCATTTTACATACAAAAGGTATTTTTGTTATTTTATAAATTTTATGTCTGGGTGTTAAAAACCAAGTTATTACTTCCATATTAATGTTTACTTAATTATTGAGAGTGATTCGATAACAATTTGTTAAGTTTAGAAAATTTTTTCTTAAAACTCTATCTGCGTACTCAATTTTTTAAATGTAAACTGTCGTTAATTGAAAATTTTGATTGATAAACAGTTTATTACTATTGAAAGAAGACTCGAGGATGATATATATGAATCAAATTTGAGTCAAATTCAAGATCATATGTGAGAGAATAAAAGCTTAGAACATAACATATGTGTAGAAAGGTAAGAAATAACATATTTACCCTTTTCAATTTCATTTCTCTTTATTCCTTTTAATTTGTCCAGGGAGTTATTTCTTCATATTTTAATCTGTATTTGAGATAGAAAGAAAGCAAAAACAACCAATTTCTTCTCCTTCTTCCTGTTGGTTTCATTTTCTTTTATTTTAATTTTCTTCAAATTACTCATTTTATAATCAATTAAAGTCTCTTTTCTTGCTGTCAATCACACGTACTCGACACATGCTACACTCTAGGAAATTTATTGAAGCAATTTGCTTAACGATTAAGCCGAGGAGAGAATAGAATTACTATTTATAATTTGAAGCTTTTCGCGATTACTCACGATTCAGATGTTTTAAGGTTAAATTGACCCTTCAGTATAATTCACAGATCATTACTATCGTATTTTTGTGTTTCAAATAATTTTTCAATAATAGTTAATATTCATTACAGAAATCACTGTTCATTACTGAAATCACTATTTATTACAAAAAAATTTTATTATACTTGTTTAGACTATAATTAAACCAATTAGTTGTTAGATTATATGAAATTAAATTTAGTCAGAAAATATGAATAGTGGCAGCGACGTTCAGGTTCAATTTGATTTTAAAATGATGTGTAATCGTGTGAAATTGGTTAATAATAGTAAGTTAAGTAACATCTCGGGTATTAATCGTTAGATTCAGATTATAGAAAAAATAAAATTCAAAAAGGGAAAAAATATCGTCGTAATTAATTTTAAGTATCTGTACTTCAATTATTATGTTGCTAATTAGTATAAATGTGTTATAGATATATCGAAGGAGCGACCATCCAGCCTACAGTGATATGATTTCTTTTTGGTTTTTGACGACACCTGTGAGTGATATTTATGTTTCACTTATTTCTATCTAAGTTTAAAGTATTTATTAAGTATTAATTGTCAAATTCATAACAATAAATTGATTTACATTACACTATATATGAAATATAAGATTTACTTTGAGATATATATATTGTTGTGGAGAAGTTATTGAAATACTGATCTTAAGGCTAGTAGGCGGCTATTGTGTTCTAATTGTGACATATTTAATGATGTTTCCGTATTTCTCTTAGTCCTGACTATATATAATTGAAAATGAAATTATTACTAATGTATAGATTTTGCTAAAACCTTGTTTGGGCTAACTCGGTTGTGAACAAATAAAGGAAAATATGTTCTGATAAGTTTATTTTAATTGATGTTTTGATTTGATATGTGAATTGCTAAAGCTTTGAGACATTATGACTTGATTCATTTTTATTATGTTTTATTTTTTATTTTTGTGTTTCTAACCTTATATTTTAGCCGTTATTTCAATTTTTACTTAACCCTAACTGAGAGACATAAGGGGGGAAGTTTATATGCTCTAAAAGCACATTCTGATTTTTATTCTGTAAATGTACTGGTACATGAAAAGTATGGGGCGAAGGGCAGTTTGTTATCTGACTTGAAATCTGTACAAATCCCTGCATACTTCTCTGTTTTTACTTGACTATTTGAAACTATAATTCTAGAATTATAATAGCATGTAGTGTATGTCCTGTTATTATGGTTTATATTTGAAATTGACTTTAATTTTAAACATATTTTATGTTGAAACTGAATTTACTTATAATTTATCATTTTCCTATGATTTTAATATTCACTCATTGAGTTTTCTCAAAACTCACCCCACCATAATTTTCAGTGATTGCAGGACTCACTTCTAGGTAAAGATTCGATGAGATGTTCATGAAAAGTATTGAGATTTCAAATTCTCCATGCAGTCACCTAAGAATTAATATTTTTTTTATTTTATACATTGGGCATGACACCCAATAATGTATATACATTATGAGCGTAACTTTTGTATATTTATGTATATATTGATATGTGTGCATATACTTATTTATATACGAGTATTATAATATATGTCTGACATGCTATTGATGGGTATGGAGCTCTTAGTATATGTTTATGAGTTCAGTATATAATTTGTATTTATCTGCATTACAGATTTATATGTTCAAGTTTTGTCTAAGGTTATAGGGGTATGATGTCTCTATCTCTATGCTTCTATGCTGTAACGATACTAATTTCCGGTATATAACAAGAAATAGATAATGTAATGTTTTTGAAAATGCACTTATCATAAAATGAAAGTTGAGTAATTATCTAATAGATAAATAGTTTATTGTGATTGTTCTTACATCTATATGCAGTAATTCAGATAAAGTGTAAGCATTAGTTTCTAAAAAATTTAATATATACATGTATTAAGAACTGATATATTCAGTTGAGGATTTAATGTAATAAAATTTCTTATTATTTGTTCGGTGCGATTCATGAAGCTCATAGAATTGAAAATCACATTTACGTTGATTCATCATTCCAACTCTTGAGAAAGGCCAGCCTGCCTCACTTGCGATGATAGATAGCTATCAATAATACTCCTATGATACTAGTCTGAAATTTGGTAAGACTGTTAGCTACCTTAATAACACGAACTCAAATTGTATTATTTTAAATAGACCAAACTATAATAGATTGTAGTAAATTATAATGGATAAAATTTAATATAGTATTATATTTGCAATTAGTTTGAACTATATGTATATAAAATATTATTTTATTATTCTATATTATTATGTTAATTTATATATTATATTATATTATTACATTATATATCTTTTAATTATTTGGTTGTTAAGTTGGTTGAAACTAATAGGTTTTAGTTTGTTTGGGTAAATTTGGCCGTGGCCTTCATTGATAGAAGAGTGTGTATTTATACACTATGGGCCTATTTGATACGTAGAATATGATAGAATAAGATATGATAAAATTAATCATTTAGGATAGGATAAGATAAAATAAAATTAATAACTTATGATATAATAGAATTATGTATAATATTATATTATGTTTGACATATAACAAGATAACATAAAATTATATATATGATTTTATTTTTAGAATTATTAAAAATTAAATAATTCAAATTAATTATTTAAAATAAAATAATAAGTAAATATTTTAAAATATTAATTTAAATTATTTATAAATTATTTTTTATCATACTCTATGTTATTCCAAGGATTGTCATGATATAAAATTTTTTATCATTTCTTTACCAAACAAATGAGTCCAATATAATTTATGTTGGCCCTAAATATTTTATTCTATCTTGAGGTTGCTCCCAAGCATTAAGATTAGATTACTTTAGTCCAATCCAATCTTTATCCCATGCACTAAACAAGGTCTATGATTACAAATATCAGCTCCTTGTATTAATCGTACATAGGTGGAATTAATTAACAAACACAACAAAATACATTTAAAATTCAAAGGGCAGAGTTGTTGGAGAGATTTCTATTGTTAGAAACTATATATCTAATATTTTATCCAAGATGTCCAGAGAATGAAAACTTGTTATTTAGATTATATGAAGACATTAGAAACTTGTAATACAAGAGTTAGATTAGGAATTGAAGTAGCTTATAGAACACATGTTGAACATTTTGATAGACTACAACTACTTTGCATTTTTAAATTTTGGTACTTTATAGAGGTTAGAGTGATTATTATTAAAACAATACATCAGTTCGTCTTGGTTTTGGTTACTCTGCTTGCATGGTAGTTACTAATTTTCTGAGGTGTTATTGTTACTTCCTGTCTATTAAACTCACTTTCCCTAATTGTTTCGTTGTCTGCCTGTTTATGCTAGCTGGACAGGGTGCACCTGTAGCTGTAAGGTGCAGATTCCTTGCAATATATTAGCAATTCAATTATTGTCAGTGGTGAAACTAGAGCAAGCAGAAGCAAAACTGAGACCACAAAAATGCTCATGCGCGCTGTATCTTTCATTTTTAGGACTGCCACTGAAGGACCAACTGTTGAACAACAAGTTCTTCAAGTATGATTGATTAACTGTGTACTCTACTTGTATGCTTCAATGAATTTTTCTGTGTCTTAAATGAGCACTTATGGGTACTAATATGCGCGAATTTGAAATATTTTGATATTGTTCATGAATTTCAAAAGTATGAGGGTCCATTCAAGTTTCAAAGTTGGGTTTCAAAATTGAAATCCAATTTTTTGAATGTCCCTCAAACTTTTGGAATTAACGAATAATGACAAATAATTTGAAAGTCTTAGATATTAATCTCCAAACAATATGTATTAGTAACCATACTCGTGGTATCAATATACAAGATTTTAAAATATTTTATTATTATTGATTAATTTCAAAAGTTTGTGAGTCCATTCAAAATATAAAAGGCAAGTTTATTTAATTTTTTTGGAGTATACGGCATTTTTGTTTAAATATAATTTGTTTGATCATTTTGATAAATAAAAAAAAAGTATTATGATCATTTTCGTAAAATAATTTACAAAAATAATCAGCTTGAAAATTTTACCACATTGTAAATAAGTTTTTCCCTTTATAATATATTTCTCCTGAACATTCGGTCCTCGGAAGTTAGATATGCGGGTCTTGAATTTTGTCCGTTCAAAGATTCGTAGGGACAATGTGATTATTAAATTTTGATAAAAGGGCATCCCATCTCTTTCCATGGTAGTGTAATTTGTAATAAGTGTTCTCTACACCAATTATAATTATTGGTCATGGTGTTGCAGTTCCACATTACCACTCTCCCACCTTTTGGTTTGTTAGAAGAAGTCAGAATGAGCTGCAAGCTGATCAGGATAAGCCAAAGGAGCTGCAAGTTTGTGAATACAAGTTGAAGGACATTGACTCCTAGAAAAAGCATGACCGTTAAACAATCATGCAAAGGAAAACAAAAACAAAAAAACAACTGCTGTTAACTAAAACGATAGGTTAAAAAAAATCATTTGTATCGTCTGATGAGTGTTTCTTGATTACATCAGGAGGCTCTTCCCAAGTGAAATCTGCACAAAAAGGACCCGCATTGGCCAAAGAATCTGAAATTAAATGAAAACATCTTGGTACTACATTTTTCTTATTAATTATGTGCTTAAACATAATTAATCAAGTACAAGATAACATATTCCTCAAAATATATATATATATATATATAATATAACAATATTAAATCTCTAGTTACCCATCAAATTACTACAGACACTTACACATGGAGAGTTTCAAAACGACAACACTAATACAACATAGAAATTCTAATTCATTATCAAGTTCCAAATTTTAGCTAGCCAGCTCATTTTTTCTTCATGCTTGTAACTTGACTTCATCATTGGCTCCATTCTTCTTTGCATCACTCTCCTCAGTAGTTTTCTCTTCCTTGGCAGCAGGAATTAATGGTCTTGGTGCTGGTATTGGCAGATGAGCTTCAGGACTATTCTCTTCTTTGTACTTATACCATAAAGCTGAGTACACGTAAACAACAAAATTGAGCACACTAAGAATCGCCAAAAACCAGTAAAACAAATTGACATTGTTCTTGTTGACATCTTTCCCGTACAGCCATCCTTGTTTGCTTGGTGCAACTCTTTTTGTCACAGCATTGATAATATCAACAAAAACACTGCTTAGAAAATACCCAAACGACAGTGACAGAAACGTAAAAGATGTCGAAAGCGATCGCATTCCGGCAGGAGCTTCTTTGTAAAAGAATTCAAGCAATCCCACAAGCGTAAACATGTCTGCAATTCCAAATATACCATACTGAAACGACAGCCAGAACAAACTTATAGGCTCCAATGGATTTTTGTGAAACCGGTTCCTTCTTTTAACCTCAACAATTCCTGCTACTGCCATGGAAATTGCTGAAAGAACTAACCCTACTCCAACCCTTTGAAGCTGCGTGATTCCTGAGGGATGTCCTGTGATTTTTCGGGCAAACGGAACGAATACGAACTCGTAGATTGGGAGAAGAATAGACATGAAAACGAGAGGGATTACAGGGATCGAAGGAGTTGGAACTTTGATTTTGCCTAGATAGGGATCCATCCAAACGCCTTGTTGTACAGAGAATGTTTGGAGTTGTGCTAAGCAAGTGTTCATCAGGATTGTGCTGGCTAAAATTGGCAACATTCTTGTTAGGATCTTCACTTCTTCTACTTGTGTAACTGTGCAAATTTTCCATGGTGATTGCTCCGAATCTTTGCGGACTATTGCTGCTTTGTCTAGCCACCTGTTTCATTGAAACCGAATTGGTTAATTTGTGGGATAATTATTTTTATAAATAAATATAGTTTATCTATTTGTAATAACCTCTATTGAAACAACAAAATTACTTATTTTGACAAACAAAAAAGTATATAATTTGACAGTAAAAAGATATTTCAATTATTTAATTAAGAGTTAGGAACCTATTTATTTCAAACAAAATATTTATATACCTAATTATAAAAGTACAAAAAATTAGGGACCTGAATATTATTACTTGTTTCTTTATTACAAGAACTAAATTAAATGTGTAAACACTTATCTACATATGTTTGACTGTTTATTTTAGAAGTGTTTGTTAAGTTTAATTAGCATTGGAGGTGATTTTTAAATTACTACATAACTTCATATTAATAAAATAGTATTTAGATCATTTTACGAGTAACGATAAGTATTTTAATAAAATCTCTCAAACGGATTGTCAAATGTGTCATGTTAATTGATATATATATATATAGATATATATTCCTAACAATTTTTAGTAGTATAAATATTTGTGCGTTCTAAAATTGGAATTTGATATAAAAATAATAATTATAAATTATTGTTTGGCCTCCAATTTAGACTTTATAATACGAGGATGCTTGCATTGGAGGACTTTACATATTTCAATGTTATGCATGTATTTAAACTATTTAGTTATGAAGTTAATTTGATCACATTTTATGTATGTACTATGATAAAAATGAGCTTAATAATATGATTTTAACTATGTATACCAAAATAAAGAAACATTATTAATTACCTAAATTGGTTGGTGTGTTCGATTTTTTCCTCTGTAGAAAGTCTTTCTTTTTCATTGATCTCGTGCAATTCTTCGTGATTTTCTGCTAGTGAAAGATTTCGGTTTTTGACTGCCACGACTATAACCTGTCAACAAAACACAAAGCCAACAAATTAAACATAGTTAGCATAAGGTTAAATAAATCTTATAGTAATTAGGGTCTAACAAAATTCTTCCCATGATTGGATAAAATTGAGACTAAAAGTAAAGATTAAATTATTGATTAAGATTATTTTGCTAATTATAAGTGTATGATTGGGAGAGACAAGGCCAAAGGGAGAATGAATACAGACCTGTACGATTCTCAAAATTGGGCTTTCGCCGGGCATCTGAGTGCGGTAGAAAGACTTGCCTGCGGCGAGAACAACAAATCCGACAAACGCACTAATAGTCGATATCATAAAACCCCAGTACCAATTTTTCTCGGTGCTGACATAAACAATACCAGTGACTCCAACCACAGCTCCAAGGGTGCAACTGAGCAGGAAGTAGTTGAAAAAGCTGGCCAAAGCTTTTGCTTCTTTCGGATCCTTTTCGTCGAACTGGCCGGCCCCCAACGGAGCAAGTGCACCGCGAACTCCGCCGCTGCCCAATGCGTACAAGCACAGGGATGAGTAGAACATCACTGCTATTCCACCATCTACGCAGCTTGGTTTTCCACAGTCTGGTGGGTGTAGAGCGTGTGAATATGCCTGAATTGTTATCATCACCAATGCCTGTATTGAAACCTCGTCAATTTTGATATGAGCCAGATTATAAACTAGTTAATAGTAATAGTCTAGAGGTGTCAAATAAGTAAAACAAATTAAATAGTAATACGAGAATTGTCAAATATGTAAGTCGAATTAAATAGTAATAATAAGTTAACATGACATAGAGTTTAAATAAATTCGAGTGCAGCTTACATTTATACATGAAAGTCCAACGAATTAATGACGAGTGGACAAGAAAGTATCAACAATTAATTAAAATAATTAAAAGAAAAAAATCAAAGTCCGAATTTCAACTCACTACCTCCCGAATTTAACAAGTTTTAGGTTGTATCTGCCCTAACTTTTAAAAATTAGATACGATACAAGCTCCACAAGAAGTATAAATAATACGATACACATCATGACATAATTGACGCCTCTCAGTTATACTGATGTGAGCGGAATTATAGGTATAACATGTATAGGTAGTTTCTTACAAGGACTTCGACAGCTCCAAAGATCAAACTAGTGGATAATCTGGGCAAGTAAGTGTCGGAGATGAAGCCACCGACGACGGAGAGCAAGAAAGTTGAACCCATGAAGTTTGTGAGAGTGTTAGACGAGGATGGAACATCAAACTGCATAACATCTTTAAAGTATAGAACCAAGCTTATCATGTTTGCGACGAATCCCATGTTTTCAAATGCCGACAATGCTACAAACGAGACAGATATTCCAGCATGTTATATATTAAACTTGATTAATTAATTATTCAAACTTAATTCATGAAATTTTATGTGTTAAAAATCAAGTAATTCGCTCACTGAAAATGAACATGCAAGCTCTGAATCCACCCTTGCCATTGGTAATAGCCTTCCTGTCCTCCTGAACATATCAAATATGAAATTTTCAACAATGTCATAACATGTAATTTCAGCAAGCTCTTACTTCTGAAAGATATACTCAATATGTATTAAAAAATATTTCTAATTACGTTATATTAGACCATACAAGCAGATGATAACTGTATTTTATCATTAGTCAATAATAACATCACCGATAGGAAAAATTATGAATTAGGCTCATAGGCCACATTATAATGTGTTTGACTTCACTTCGGTTATAGATTTGAATTCATTCTCATACTCAATAAGTTATAGAATTTATTTCGCATAAATTTTAACTAAACTCTCTCTTATATTCTCTCTCCTTTTCAATCACTTTCTCATTTTTCTCTCATTTTCTATCACTTTTTCACCAACCAAATACCCTAGATTCGAGTAGGAAAACATTTTGTGACTATAATAGAAAAAAAAAGATGAGGAAATGAAATGGACTTACCATAGTAGAGACTTAGAGAAATTTTCGGACAAGGAGCTAATTAATTATAGAACAAATAAATCAATCATGTTTTGGTGTTTCTACATTTATATAGCACACAAAACGATCTAGTTAATAACGTTTCATGGCTGTAATCGTTCACTACAGGGAGGACTTAATTTCTTCTCTCTCTTCTAAAATTGTAAATACATGTTGTTTTCTGATCTGTTTTCTTGGTTATAGAATCTAAGACCACTACTTAATTAATCAAGAACATTAAGCATAATTAATTTGTTTGGTGTTGAACGGATGAAGCAAAGCTTAAAACTTGGAGTTATCAAAAGTAGTTTTCAAATTTCAAGAACTCCACTCAAAATAGTGGCTGGCTATGGGCTAAGTAACCAGAATCTAAATAAAATAATGAACTAATTATACAAGGTGTCGTATATTTGTATTTAATATTCTATTGGATCAAAGAATTTTAACTTTGTGATCCTCCCTCGCTAGCTAGTTGTTTTGTTTGTTTATCTAGCTAGCTATTTTTGTACCTATCTAAGCAATATTATATAGTCTCTACTCTTTCGTATATGTTATGTACACATGCACATTTGAAGTTGTATACTGTGCTCTATCATGTGGACTTCTATGATATATAATTGAGTTTAAGAAAGATGAGTTTGTTGTGCACAATGCTTAGTTTATTCATGTTGTTGGTAAATTTTGGTTAGTTTATTCATGTTATGGGTACATTTAGCTTTATGACTTAGAATGAATAGAGTCATATTTCATCCATAGCAATTTATTTAATTATGGTTCTAATTGGTTAATTTTGTTAGATATTATAATCGACAAGGAGAAAATTGAACACTCTTCCATTTGACTTCTTTTGTTTTGTTTTGTTAGATATCATACAGAAAAGGAATGACTATTGAGTACTAATCATGTAAGAAGACTAATAAAGAAAAAAAAAATGCAAATTATAGAATCAAAATGGGAAAGATAAGAAGATGAGCTAGAAAGAATTAAAAAGAATTTAATAAGGTGAATTGTTGAGGAATTAATTCATAAACTGATTTTATATCAGTGTTATATTATTATCTAATGTCATATTTTATGATATTATGTATTCTATTTTATTTATTTTTGGAATATAAGACAATGGCACAATCACTACGAGTATTGTTAATTTCAAGGCTTAATTAGTTGTAAGGATAGTAAAGTTTTATAAATTGTGCCAACCTTTGTCATTAACTCGAAAAATTAATATATTATATAAATAAATAAATAAATAATCTAATTTGACCTTTCTAACCAAATAAATTGTATTTTTTCAGCTCAAAAAATAATTTATCATAAATTTTACCAACTCAAAAATATGTAACAATTTAAATAATAAGATAATGATTTTTTTTTTTCAAATCTTAATTAAAAGTTAGAGGTAGAGGTGGGTAAAGTGTGTATAGATCAGTTTTGGTCTAAAATTTAAACTAATATAAAATTATTAATTTTGATTTAGATCAAATTGATCCAAATTAACAATAAGAGATAAATCAAATTGATTCAAACAACATTTTGTCAATTTGGACCGGTTCAATTTATTGGTTTGTACTAACTCCTAAGAACAAAAATTTTAATCTAATTTTTTTGGCCCTAAAAGTTAACTCTAATATTTTTTTTCCCCTCTAAAAATTAATTCTAATTTAATTAATTTTTTTTTTTTACCTTAAGCCATAAAATAAAAATTATTTTTAGTTCAAAAATAAAAATTATTTCTAATTTAAAATTTATAACCTAAAAATTTATTTTCTCTTTCAAATTATAAAATTTAAATTGGAGATAGAGAGAAAAATCAGGGTTATGATAAAATTTATTTTATAATTATAGAATTTGTTATTTTATACTGAATTTTACTGTAAAATCTTGAGATACTTAATAAAAAATTAAATTAATAAAAATTTAAAATTTTTAAAAGTATAATGGGTCCGGTTTGTATGATTTAAACTAAACCCAAATCAAATACCAAACTAAAATCTTTCATTTTGATTTTTTTTCAAACTGGACAAATAAAAATTTTAAATTGATCCAAACTGTGGATTTGAAATTTTGAATGGGATCATTATTTATTTTATCTAATATACGGGGTCTAAATGATATTATTTCGTAATACATATATATCCATCACCTGAAAGTGTAGGCGGGAAAGACTGAAAGACTTTAGTAAAGTCTCTCTCAAACCTAAACTTATAGAGGGGAATCTCAATACCCAGTTTCTATTGTTCTTATCAATGGGTATAAAGGTTAGTTAATTTCTCAATTTCCAAATTTTTCTTGCATTTTTTTATTTTTCTCTCAACTGATAATGATTTTGGGTTTTATTTATTTAGGGTTTAACGAAGCTTCTAGCAGACAATGCACCAAAAGCAATGACAGAGCAGAAATTTGAGAGTTATTTTGGTCGCAAGATAGCCATTGATGCTAGCATGAGCATTTACCAATTCCTTGTCTGTTCTTTTCTATCTTTCCTTTTTTTTTTTTTTTTTCCTTTTTTGTTTTTGGTTAAATTTTGATAAAACCCAGTTTGTCTCTAACCAGGGACTTTAATTTTATGTGTTTAAAACATAATTTTTCTTATTGGTTTATGGGTTTGAATGTGTTCAGATTGTGGTGGGAAGAAGTGGGACGGAAATGTTGACAAATGAGGCTGGTGAAGTTACTAGGTAAGCTTTAGTAATTTTTATATTTTTCAGTGATAGTAGACGATTTCGTAGCAATTTAATTGGAAGACTTATATTTGGCTGTTTGATTTTGTTCATCAATGGTATTTATGTAATTTATCTTTGCTTTGACATAGGATTTTTTTGGGTCGTTTTTTGTAGTCATTTACAAGGAATGTTTACTCGCACAATTAGGCTTCTTGAGGCTGGGATGAAGCCAGTGTAATGTGTTTCCTTTCCTTAATGTTATATGGGTGTTGCTTGATTAAATTTGTGCCTCTGATAATCAACTTAGCTTATGTAATCAGTTATGTTTTTGATGGGAAACCTCCGGATTTGAAAAAACAAGAGCTGGCAAAACGGTACTTTCATACCACCATATAGTTGCTTCATCACCTATTGCGGAAAAGATTATTAAAATTTTAGAATGTCTTGTATCATAGTTTATGATGCTTATCAAATTGTACTTGTGATGCAGTTACTCAAAGAGGGCAGATGCTACTGAGGATTTGGCCGAAGCCGTGGCTGTATGTGAATATCTTTTTGAAATTTTTTGTATTTGTGCTTTTGGTCATTTTCTTATTTTTAATTTTATATTATTCGGAAAAAAAATGTAGGAACATTATAATCTGTAGACATAAACATGAGTGTTCTGTTTCACGTGAAAGTTTCATAAGAAAATTTGCATAGCACCCACAAAATGTTATAAATATTTCAGAAAATTGAGCGTTTATGGCTAGTGGTGGACATGGGTGGACAAGAGATTTGTGTGTTCAAATGTCTTACATTCTAAAACTTTCAATAGAATAAGTGTACTACAAATCATAGATCATACAAGTTTTGATCTTTTGGCATTGCAGGCTGGAAATAAGGAAGACATTGAGAAATTCAGTAAGCGAACTGTAAAGGTGGGTCTTTTCCTTATTCGGCCATCTTGTATATAATTTATGGTTAATTTTTAATCAATTTATTCAATATGGGAAGCTAAGTTTGGAAATAAAGGAAATGTATATGTGTTCTAGCTTTTATGTCATATGTTCCCCATCATTGCAGGTGACAAAGCAGCACAATGATGACTGCAAAAAACTTCTAAAACTCATGGGAGTGCCTGTAGTTGAGGTGATATTACATATACAAATTAATTGTTTGGTTGTGGTGCTTTAATTCTTTGTAAAAATATATTCTTTCTTCCACTTTGCTGATATCTTTCTTATCATATATGAAGTACTCTTTCTTGGCTAGTAACAAAATGAGATGAATTGAATCCTTGAATTTCTTTTTCTTTCTGTAGGCTCCTTCTGAAGCAGAGGCCCAGTGTGCTGCAATTTGTAAATCAGGAAAGGCATGTATCTTAGATGTTCATGGTTTGTGTAGGTTATTTAGGGTTTGTTGGCACCACCAAAGTAAATTGACTCAATTTAACTTCTATGACATGTGAACTGTGTTTGTTCTTATTAGAAATTTGAACTGAGTTTACTTTGCATATTTCCTTTCCTTGGGCTCTCCAAAGCTGTCCATTAAAATAATTCTAAATAATTTGCTCAAATTTCTACTGGGTTTCAGGTTTATGCTGTGGCTTCCGAAGATATGGATTCCCTAACTTTTGGTGCTCCTAGATTTCTTCGCCATTTGATGGATCCCAGCTCTAGAAAAATACCTGTCATGGAGTTTGAAGTTACAAAGGTGCATTGAACGCATTGACCATTGAACACGTGCAGTTTCTTCCGTGTTTCATTTTCCATTCTAATCATAATTTTGTTTCAGATTCTGGAGGAACTAAATCTTACTATGGATCAATTCATAGACTTGTGCATTCTTTCAGGATGTGATTACTGTGATAACATTCGAGGTAGTCGGTATTTTCATTTTCAATGTCACTTCTGGGTTCTCTTTTCACAGTTTAACCTGAAGTTTATTTCTATCTTTGGCTAAAAGTTCAGTAATGCACTTTGTATTTTGTGCCATTATGAATATCTGTTACAGGTATTGGCGGACAGACTGCTCTGAAGCTCATCCGTCAACATGGCTCTATAGAGACTATACTAGAGAACATTAACAGGGAAAGGTATGCATTTTTCTTGTTTAGTTGAAAGTTTGCATTCCTGTTTTCATACTTGTAACAGTGGTGAAATTATTTGAGATTATAATATATAAATAATTTATTGAAGTTTTTAATGTGCAGGTATGATAGTTTAACTTTGTTGGTTTGTAGAATTAAAAGTATGAGATTTTGCAGATTGATGTGTCTGCCTTTCTTTTCAGGTACCAAATACCAGAAGATTGGCCATATCAAGAGGCTCGAAGACTGTTTAAAGAACCAGAAGTCTTTGTCGGTGAAGAGCAGCTGGATATTAAGTGGACTGCTCCAGATGAAGGGGTGAATGATAATTGATAGCCTATCTGAGAACTTTATATGTCATATCGTTTTGCTTTTCAATTGCTTAATTTACCTAAAATTGTATTTTCTTTTTAATTTTTCAGGGGTTGATTAATTTTCTGGTGAATGAAAATGGGTTCAACAGTGATAGAATAACAAAGGTTTGCACTCTAGATTGATTAACTCCCTGAGGTTATATTGCTGATCAAGAAATAAGATGTGCTATAAACTTTTTTTTTTTTTTTTTATGAATATTAGGCAATAGAAAAAATTAAAGCAGCCAAGAACAAGTCATCACAGGGCCGGTAAGTAATTCTTCAACAAATAAACAATAGTTCACTTTTTTTTTTTTTTTTGTGTTCTTCTTTTTGCTGACTGTTGACTGTTTATTCTTATTTTACAGGCTAGAATCATTTTTCAAACCAGTTGCTAACACATCTGCACCCATTAAACGAAAGGTATGCTTGCACTAAGTATTAAGCACTCATCACTACACTTTTTTTGCATCTTGGGTTAGTTGTTGATAAAATTCTTGATTTAGCAATATTTGCTATGTTGAGTTTTGTTTATGCTATGCAGCCTGCTTCGCTTGGTTATTATTCTTAAACATCTCAGTGCTCTATGCAGCTGTAACCATCTATTTTTCATAACTCAAAATATCAAAATAATTTCTTTTATTTATTATAGGATGACTTCACTGAAAGGTGCAATTATTTTGATGCTTGTTTTAGTTTACTAATAATACTCTATCATCAGTTTGAGTACTACTACGCATATAAACTTCTGTACAAACTCTATTTATACAAACTGATGTGCTATTAGTATATCATTACCACACGTCTCACAGTTTCAAAGGAATAAAAGAAAATAAATAATTGGGGACATATGGCAAAAATACAACACTCCCACATGCCCACATCAGCTTGTATCAATAGAGTTTGTATAGGAGTTTATATCCATAATACTGTTTTGATTTTTTTTGTTGACATTAGTTGCTTTGGTTGGAAAATGACCAGTAACTTTAAAATATTGCAAGCAATATGCCCATGTGCTAATGCTAACTGTTAATGAAAAGTTCTGAGCCAATGCAGTTCATTTGAACCTTTCAATCTCCTTGTGCACAGTGAAAACCCATTTGTGTTAGATTTCATTTTCTTCGAAAAAGAATTAAAAAAAAATGCAAACATTAACCTTTTCCCACACTTTTTCTGACCTGTTGGGTACTCTAAACAGTACTTTCTTCCATAATTCTTGGTACACTGGATTACAGGGAACCAAATGTGTGCTTCGACCTCCCAAACCAGCAATCAAGCCTAAGATATTCTCTCTGCAAGCTTGTTACTCTTCCAGGCCCAAGCTCATTGGTAGCCTAAGCTTGCCACCTCGGGCTCTGGGCTCGAAGATCTCCCCTCCATTATGCAGAGGTGTCATCTGCTTCAGTGCATGAAGCCGAAATCCTTGGTGAACCTTCCAATTTGATTCTTATTCTCCCTTATCACACTTGAATCATTAAACAAAACTGCATTTATCTTTTAAGGCGATGGTTTGGGGGAAAAGTGTATCATATCTGCTGCTCTTATGAGTAGATGTTACGATTATGAGGTGGTGGTTAATTATTGGAAAGAGGTACTTTAACTTCTGTCTTTTCATTTGTTCATAATTGACCTCTTCCAGTTCTAGCATCCTAAATCTCAAGTTAATGATTTTAGTATAACAAATGAGTATAGATGATTGTGCCTTTCTTTCTTTGTTCATCGTTGTTTGCCCGTGCTTGTGATAGGAGACATCGGAGAACACTCCAAAGGGATCGGCCAACAAAAAGTCAAAAGCTGGAGGTGGTAGGAAGAAAAAGTAGTTGTGTTTTTCATTATGAGCCCAAATAGATAGATGGATCCAACGGTATTCTTAGCAGGTTAGAATGTTCATATCCTTAAGATTATTTCTCTTCAGTTTTATTTATTTATTTATTAGATTCATTTAAATCATTGTCTCCTCAGTTCTGCTGCTTGCTGATTTATCAAATTTCTTCAATGTTATAATCACTTTTCAAAAAAATTTTGGTATCTTGCTATTCCATTTCAAAAAACCAAGGAAAACGTATAAGGATGAATTTTGTTCAGATTTAGTAGGTGGATGCCCTCAAATAACCCCTTTCAGATCTCTATATATGCCTTTGAATTTTGCATTCCTCATTTGTGTTTGAATTTTTGAAAGTTGCTCTAAATTTGCTAAAATTTGTGTCTAGCTATAGTGAGATAAGCACCTTAATAAATTGTTGGCTACTTGAGAGACGAGGACTTGGTGTAAGTATCTGTATACACTGGTGTCAGATGCTTGTGTTCTGTGTATCCATTTTTTTTTAAAAGATATGTTTTTCCTGAATGCACTGACATTTACTAATATGTTTATTTCTGTTTCATGTTCATTTATATAGTAGGAAACTATGTTAGAGTTTGCCATAAATTTATGTGGGTTGAAATATTGTTTGGAAACATTAAATTTTTGGATTAGTGTTAAAAATGCAGTTTGATGTGCGGAAAAAAACAAATTCTGGAATATTGTTTGTGGATCTATGACTTAGTAGTAGGGATGACAATTTTACTTGTAAACTCATTAGTACCCAACCCCAATAGGACGGGTTTGGTATGTCTTTTAGCAGGTTTGAGACTGATACAGATAGTGATAAATATCCGTGGATACTCGTAACTGGTACTCGTGGATATATATATGTGTGTGTGTGTGATAAATATCCGTGGATACTCGTAACTGGTACTCGTGGATATATATATGTGTGTGTTTGTGAGATAAATATCCGTGAATACCCGTAACTGGTACTCGTGGATATATGTGTGTGTGTGTGTGTGTGTGAAATTATCAAAACGATTTCATTAACTTATATACTATTATTCACTATTGTAGGAATCATGTTGGATGGGTACTAACTACAATTGAGAAAAAATAAAGATGTAAATTTTGTAACTATTGTTTTAGACTTGTGAGTTTATAAACTTTTATTTTGGATTTATGATATTTTAATATAAATTGTAAAATAATTATGCATTTTTTTTTATGGAATTGTTGTGATCAATTTTATTTTACGTTGAATGTACTTGATATTTTATGTGAGTGATGTATTTTATTTTGAATTAATGATGAAATTTTATAGTTTTAATTAGAAAATTTATTAGTTTAAATTTGATATTTAATAATAGTAAGTACTAGTATAGTTGAAAATATAAAAAAAATTTGTTAAAAACCTTCAGATATTCGTATGGGTTTGATATGTTAAATATTTGTTTAAGCGGGTTTGGTATGTTAAATATTCGTTTAAGCGAGTTTGATAATAAAATATTAAATCCGCTGTAAGTTTAGTACGAGTTTGATATTGCATTTTTTTAACAAATGCCGATGAGATTTAAAAATATCAATTCTAAATCTGGTTCGCTGTTATCCCTATTTAGAAGAGGAATTGAGATAGATTTCACATCTCATATATTATTTCTTCGCTTTCTCTTCTATTGTTATCATGTGAATTGAGATAGATTATCTCATATATTATTTCTTCGCTTTCTCTTCTATTGTTATTGTGTGGTTATTATTATTATCAGCTTAGTAGCTTATGATCAACTAACAACTTTGTGTTCTTTGTTGCAGTTCTCTTGGAGGAAGAATGCAAATGGCAACGGGTTTTGTAGTGTTAAGAGTAGAAATTTTCTAAGACAAATTTGATGAAAAGTTGATAGGTGTAATCTGAATACTTTGCAGTTCGTGTTACTTCAAACTTCGTGTTTTAGTGTGTAATTTCTTCCCTTGCATGTGCACGATAATATCTATTGGGAAATATGATAAACTCTGATTCTTCAGTTGTTTTTGAAGCATTTAACCTATGTGTTGTATTCTTGGCACCCAATTCTTTTAAAGAATGAACATACCAAATTGATTCTTATTAAAAAGAAAGTTTACTAAATTGGATGACTTTGCAAATACCTTCCACATTGTATTTTTCTTTAATAGTCATTCTAAGAAAATATATCCATGAGCCCGCTTGTACATCTTTTGAAATTTGCATGTAGATTTTAGGTTTTCTATCAAAAAGTCGACACTTATTTAGCACCATTCCATCAATAAACGTCACAAAACTTCCATACTGATTAGAGTCATTCATGTCAAAAACTAACGCAATTCTCAATTTACTTAAATTATGGAACAGCCTCAATTGTCTTAAAAGAATCCATGCACACGTTATAATTAACGGTCTTCAACAAAATTCCGCCATTCCAACAGACTGCTCAATTTCTATGCAGTCTCAGCTTTCAGGTTCTTTATCTTATGCTCAACTTCTCTTCAACCAACTCCAAAAACCCACAAACCCAAGCTTGAAATTTCATCATCAGAGGATTTTCCCATAGCCCATTTCCTCTCCAAACCATTTTCTTCTACAATCGCATGCTTTCCGCTTCTCTTTCTCGCCTGGAAACCTTCGTTTTCTCCTTCACACTCAAAGCTTGTGAACGAGTGAAGGCTCTAAACAAATGTCTGGAGATTCACGGGTGCATAATTAGATCTGGGTATGAGAGATGTGTTGATGTTATGCTGCGAATGGATTGATTGAGATTGCAAGATTGATGTTTCATAATATGTCTGAAAGAGATTGGTTTCTTGGAATTGCATGATTTCTTGTTACTCCCAAGCGAGTTTCCACCTCGAGGAGTTGAATTTGTACAATAGAATGAGAATGGATAGTGTCGGTCTTGATGGATTCACACTCGTTGGCTTGCTTTCATCTTGTGCTCACGTGGGTGCATTAAATATAGGGTTTTTCTTGCATAGAATTGCTTGTGAAACGGGGTTTGTGTAGAACGTTTATGTAGGAAATGCACTCATTGATATCTACGCTAAATGTGGCAGTGTGGATGATGTTAGTTGCCACGGGTCGACTTTTTCTTAGTCGAGATTCATGCCTGTACGGCATTTACTAGTGTATTTCAACTACCAAATCAGCCTCAACGAGTTTTCATATAGTAAACTCAGGTTAGTTGTCTGCGAAAATATAACTATAAAAAATATGAGGAAACAATTTATTATTGTAATCCAATACAATCCAACGAAGGCGTACAAGCGTACAAACATACAAGCCAACGAAGGCATACAAGTATACAAGTCAACGAAAGCATACAAGTATTGAATAAGCAAGTGTATTTATATGTCGAGATAATACAAATGAGCTAGCCTAATTCATACAAGTAGTCCATTTCTATCTACCCGAGGGCGGAGGAGTATACAGCAATGCTTCCGGAGTGCTAATAGATAAGGCCCTTCCGAGACATCTAGTCATTCCCTAAAGAGGGTTTTAAAATATTACCTGGATGACACAGGGAGATATAACCCATGTCTTAATTGTCACACCCCTGATTAGTGCCTATAATAAACAGTAATCCGCCACAACAATGTCTCCTTATTTGCGGCCATAGGCTTATTATTTGGCCTTGGACAAGCAAATGCGGACGGTCTTTTACACTCGTCGTGTGTTCAGTAGGATGCACAACATTAACGTCTTCTCTTGGAACTCAATGATTTTTGGCTATGGAGTACAGGGTCGTGGTGATGAAGCTATTTCTTTCTTTAAGCAGATGTTAATGGAAGGATTCCGCCCAAATTCTATCAACATTTCTGGGCATGTTATGTGGTTGTAGTCACCAAGGCTTAGTTGAGGAGGGTGTTGAATATTTTCACATGATGATTTCCGGATTTAATTTGAAGCCCATACATGTAAATCGAACCCCACTGCAACTTGAATTACTACTCTCCTTTTGTTATTAGCCATTTGGTATCAATCTTTGGATCTATTCTCCAGCTCTGTAACATGATCTTTACACTAAGTGCATCATCTCCTCCTCAGCATAGTATGGATGTTAAATATGAGCCAGTGTAAACAGATTTGTTAAATCCAGTTTCTTGGGCAGTTTATGAAAATAAACTAGCTTTAAAGCACAGAACGATCAAACTTTTTCTGTCCATTGTGTTCGAGTAGAAATCTCTAGTGTGGATAACACACTTTGTATCAATGTTGTTTTATACCAAATCAACATTCTTTTAATGCAAAACTATGTTGATTTGCACCAAATTCGTAATTAAAAAATGTAAACTTCTGCAAGAAAAAAAAAACTATTAGTTTGAGTATCTATTATACTTTTTCTTCCCCTTCATCCCAAACGAGTTGTCCCTAACTCAATAATTTGGTTCATTACCATGAGCTATGCATTCAACAGTGATTGAGAAGTTTATTTTTAAGGGGAAAAAAAGGTTATTGAGGGTACAACACACCTGATACTCTTTCAGGTTATAAATGGGAGCATCCGTCCCTTGTTTAATGCTATGGATGTCACTGTATGAACCACGGAGGAGATTCTCCAAATTGAATTCCTTTACTAGTGTTACTAGTCCGAGAACAGCGACATAGTCCGATGTCTTGTGGCATACAACAAGAGACAGGAAATGTTAAAATGACAACCATACATAGCAAAATTTATCTATCCTATGTCTCAGCTGTAGTTTTTTCATTGTATATGTAAATTGAACAAGATGAAGCATGCAAGAGTATGTTACAATGGTCAATGAGAATGCATCATTCCCATCAGAAAATCTTGAGTAAATCAAAGTCTTCAACGATATGCCTCATAATCACTGAGCTAGTTGTCTGTGTGTACATAAGATGCTGACTCTGGACTTTTTAATCTTCGATTATGGTCACATATGATCCATACATCAACATTCTGTCATATAGGTGAAGTGGTGAAATAGCGAATCTTAATCGGGAACTTACTTTACTGCTTCCTTAGCTTAGCATCACTAATTTGGAACATAAGCTGCATAATAGTAAGGTTTTAGACAAATTTATCATGATCAGTTCGCCAATGTGATCTAAAGCTTCATATACTCCAATTTCACATGAACACTATATAGAAATTTCATGTTACTTACCTTTGTCCCAACATAAAATGTGATAAACATGCCGCTTAATACAGGCAATCCTGTAAGATAGAATATTTTCATTCAACACTGCAACTACATGTTCGTGAAGTATCAGAAACTATGATAAAAGATACCACACATCAAAGTACCTTCTCTTGTAAGAAACCGAGACATCAGCCAATTAACACCCGATGGACCAATAACATAGCCAACGAGGTTTGCAATCTGCGTTAAATGAGAAGCTTTAAGGATATTTACCAAAATTAACAGAAAAAATTTTAATATGGGATTCACTAAATTAATTTTGAGAGGAAGAGAGAGAAAAAATAATAAAAATGGGGAGGGATGTACAAGTCAGATAAACTCAATGAAAAAAGAAAAATCGAAATGCATAAACATCGCATACAAGTTAGAATCTTAAGTATTCAAAATGGAAGTTGTATGAAGGAATTCAAAATAATAGTTTGAAGTTTACTCTTAAGCTTTAATGAAAAGAAGCACACACCATGAGACAAGTAATTGTGATGGCACCGGCGAATGCACTAAGTTCTCGGAAAAGGAATTGCCCGAAAACACTCTCAGCCTGAACAAAATAAACTAACAATTAAAATTCAAAAAGAGTATGATTTTGTTAATTGCAAATGCAATCAAAGAGACCTTAAAGGTGAAATATGTTGTTTCTAAAGGATTGGCTTAAGATAGGCATCACCTGAAATGCCTCTGCTGCCGATTTCATGACCATTTCCGGGATAAAGAATAAACAAGTTAGCCATGCCCATGAAAGAAGCTTCCTAAGGCAAGAAGCAAAAAGCTTTCAGGTAAAGGAGTAGCTTTATTGATTCTATATTACCTCCACAGAACAGATAAAGTCACAAAAAGAACTTAATTGAAAAATGAGAATTTACCATTCTAAATCATGCCATATAGCAACGAATGTGAATATAGCCCAGATGTTATATAGCTTTTTTTGAGATCCCCCAAGAGGAATATACATGTACCTGAAAAATGATGCCATTTTTTAGGACATAAATATCACAATCAACGGGAATACGGGGAAGACCAGGGAAGGATTTGAAAATCACACCTCACCAGCCATTTGTTGAATGAAGCGTGCCAATATTTCCAAAAAGTTTCTAAGTTGTGGCAATTATTAAGACACCTTGGCATATTCTCAGGAACCTCAATGCCACACATCTACAACAACATAATTCTAAAAAATAAGCTTCTTCCGAGATGTATTCAAGCAACAAAAATTACAGCCTGTAATAAGGCAAGATTTTAAGAAAAATTAAGGTCAGTAAAATAAGATTACACTTCCAACAAATATACCAGTGACCAGAACCGAAAATAGCGCCAGATCAGAAAAAACTTTAGCCACATGAAATTTAAGACCTGTAATTGCACATGAAAAAGCAGAAAGCACGTCAATATGACAATTTTATGAAGCTTACTACCTGATAACATTTAAGAAGACAGCAACAAAGACAAATAATATTGTATAACTAAACTTTAGAGCATCTTTAACCACGAATTCTCATAATCAATATAAAAAAAAAAAAACTTATTAGGACAAGAAACTGAAAATTGTACAAAACTCTAAAATTATAATTTCACAACATATGAAAAAAAATTCACCCGAAATTAATATAAATTGGGCCATTCCCCAGAATACATGGTCTGATAGATTGATGGTATAAGGCCGTATTCTATAAACCTTAACGTTTAAAATAATCATGCTTCAAAAAAGATTCACATAAACATATAAGAAACCTAGAATCCAAAAAGAAAAATCCTGAAGATAATTAAGATCATCACTTACCCCATATCCAATGATGAATACATCCAAAGGAGATAACAGTTTCCACATGCCACTAGACATTGCAGAACTAATCAGTTACCGGACAATTAAAGTATATCAAAAGAAATCCAACAAGAAGTTTATTGTTTCTAATAAACTGACCTGATTGCAAAGGCATTGTAATAAAATAGATGTGTCATTAGTTCCATCAGAAGAAGACTAAATATCCAACGTAGTCCATACCAAACCACATCTCTTCTCGAGTAATTGCTCTGAGGCACCTCTAACTGCAAAAGTATATTAGGGAGAAAATAAATGAGATCCCATGACAAAGTACCAGGAAGAACTAGCATTTTTAGAAAAATAATATGAAGTGTAATTCAATAGTTTGGATAAATCATAAATGGCAATAAATTATTTGTCCACATTTAAAATATATATATATATATATATATTCTCTAAACTCAACAGACTCGAGACAACTGCAGCCAAAACCACTTTGTGCAGAGAATAATTCAGCTATACAAAAGGAATGGAAAATAGTATCAAGCCACAAACCTGAGAAGCAAATGCATTGAAGCTTATAATCGGCCCAGCAATGTATAGTGGTGCATATACCAAATAGGCTATGTAAACAGTAAAGGTGAAATTTTCACTGACGTTTCTCTCCTGAGTAATAAAAGTGGATTAATGATTTTCATAACCTGTTAGTATAGAAGATAGCAGCAACAAGATTGCAGTAACTAGACAAGTTCAGTGACTCACTGACTCATGCTTAAATTGCTGCTAACCTGTAGAACTTGGTAGCAATTTTTTCCTGATTTACAAATAGGGCAGCGATGAACATGCTTCTGCAAATTCACAATTTTTTTACTAATAGACAGGTTAAGAATCTTAAGTAAAGCTTAAGTAAAATATAAAGCAAAAAATCCCACAAAAATGCACAGATCTATATACAGAACACAAGTCTGAATGAAATAGATACCTCATGATCAAATCGAGAATCTTGATGTGCCAAATGGTAATCATATCCAAAGCTTATCATGCGTAAAATAACTGAACAAATAAAAACTAATCATTTACTGCACTTGCAAAAAGAACCATGTAAAAGAATAAATATGTTAATAAGCTACAATCTACGATTAGCTTAGGCTTCTATTTAATAATTTTTTATATAGGAAACTCAAAGCAATGATTAGCGATATGTGGTGCACATTTAATAAACAGGGTTTAAAAAAAGTCATCAACTGTACACTGACTGAGTATGACCAAAAAGGGAGCAAAGAAAAACAAAACAAAACAAAACAAAAAAAGCAATTGCCTCTCAAGCTATCAATTTTCCAACACAATATTACACGATGCTGCTAAAGATTTAATTCTCCTGGAAGGAGCCTTTGTCCTTTTCTAAACCTAACGGGTCTTCCAAAATAGGCAACAAACCCCTATGGGTGCGGGGAGCTCCATAGCACACAGCATTCATAGAAATTAGAAGATTAACATATATGATGGTATTAGGCTTAAGAGGTAAGATATGTAAATAAAAAATAATCTCCAACAAGTTGATACAAAGAAAATCAATCCACAAGGATGTTTAAATATTTATCAGTTTTGAGAAATAAATAATAACAAGTGAGTAAGGCAAGAAAATACCAAAGTTAAAGCAAATGTGCCATCTAAAGGTGCCTCGAAAGTTATCCAAATATGCCCAACTCTGCCTATGTAGAGGAAAAAAGAAGTTCAATTATTGTTAGAACAAGTTACACAACATCTCATGTCAAACAAGACAACCAACCATCCAAAAGAATAAGCAATTTATAAACCAGCATACTTAACTCACCCAAATATTGAGAATGAATATCCTTCATAAACACGATTACATAAAAGGAAAAATATGTTGAAGATCCAAAGTAGAAGCGGAAAGTAGTTTCTTCGTGCAAAAACCTGCACAAGGCAAAATACAACATAGTATACCACCCATTAGAAAAAAATTTATTAGTTACTCCAAAGAAGAAAACCTCACTACCGATAAAATATATAGAATAGTATACTGTGCAAAAATGGAAATTTTCAAAGTGACAAGCATGAACTTGCAATATACAATGAAGATACCTTGACTATAAGGAAATTAAGGGAGGTAATTGCAAGGATAAATATAACACTACTCAAAAAGAAGAAAGAAAGCAAATATTGTCAGTCAGAAACCAAAAAATAAAAATAAAGAACTACAACAAATATGATAAAAAAATAAATAAATAAAGAGACATACCAAGCTCCATGTAGATACAGTAGGTAAACAAAAGAAATGAAAAGCCAAAAAATGGACATCCCTCTTGCTTTCAAATGAAAAAATGTTCTAAACACATAGGCGAGCACGGTAAACAGAGTTAAAACCACAGTAAGAATAGGTAAATTCGATCGAAAGTTTCTCCATTGAGCATCAGAAACATCCTAAAAATGGAAACCACACAAATGACAATTAATTATCAATCCAAGTAAGAACATTAGTCACTAAAAAGAGCAAAATCAAGAAATGGGTTTGTTTAATTACATTGAGACGATGAGGAGAAACGAGCCATCCGGGGCGTAAACCATAGAGTTTGCTGAAATGATCTGAGACAGATTACATTGAAATCGATTGCTATCAGTCATCATAAGCAATGTAAACACTAGAGAGAAATACAGTAAGAGAGTAAGCAATTACCGCCAGAGATTTGAAGAGAGCGACGGATAATGAAAACATAGAAGGCAATTGCATAGGGTATCAGAATTATCAGCTCTCCTTTACAAGAATAATTCTTGTGTTTCTTCTCCATCTTCGTTTCATTCACCATTGACACTGATTCACTCTTATCTTCCCCCAAAATCTTCAGCATAAAATGATTTCTCTCATCAATTTAGTCACTAATCAATCCAATTTCATCTGAATTCCACACTCCCAAAAAACGACGTCGTACAGAATTGAAAACTATGCAATAAAAGTCGTAGCTTTTGTGATAAAATTGAAGGAATTCTTGAGTTCCAATACAAATTCTTCAATCCACAAAATCGAAGACACCATACAAATAATTGAAACCAACGAACTGAATTTCAGCGGAGGACAATATTTATAAAAATTAAATTAAAAGATTAAACTTTGGCGGATCGTTTTGAAATGAACAGATGAAATCACTGTACAGAAGATCGCAGAGTTGCGCTTCCCCTCGGTTCCTTGACTGGCTTTCCCTACGGCGACAAAGGATATTTTGGGTAATCTGTAATTTAGTTAGGGTAAAAGTTTTGAATTAATTTCCCTTCGTTCATTATAAGATGGTGACGTGTCAGGCACCCGTTGGCCACTCCTCTTGACAACCGAGTTTCAAATTTAAATTAATAATTTTTAATGTATTAATTTAAATGCATATATATTATATGTTTTGAAAAATAAAAAAATAAAAAACCAACCTAGACATCGAAAACAATATAATTATTTGTTTTTCTCTGTCTTTAAATTTAAAATCCATAATTGAAAGGGTTAGGGTTGTAAAATGTGTTTGACTGGGGGGTATAGTATATACATTACTTTTATTATTAATAATTGTATAATAATCAAAATCAATTATATTTTAATAATTTTTAATAAAACAAATATTACATGGCACAAATAATAATAGACTCAAATTTCATGTAAAACAAATACTACATGCCACAAATAATTATAGACTCAAAATAAATAAATAAAATATATTAACCTAATTATAATATAAATTTAACATGAATAAAATAGAGCGGATACCATTTAGACTTCAAAACTTTAATAGTGCAAAATTAAGATTTCGTTTCATAATGAGATGCGGTGAATTTTAATCCATAGATGTAAGTACTTAATATAAATATTAATGTAAAATTATGAAAGTCCTAATAAAAATTAATGGTATTAAATATATTTTTAATTAATTTTTGGTGGTGAAAAAGTAGGGAATAAATTAGCCAATTTGAAACAGTGTTTTCAAATAATGATGGTAAGTCTTGGGCTTTGGCCCATATAGAATTTTGTTTGGAGATATAATTTTGTGGGCTTGAAGCCTATGAGTCCATATTTGATGGGCTTTCCTTAGAAACCTAAATACACCCCTTACAATTCTAAACACACCTCCATTACTACACTCAGGGAATTACACCTCAACTTATAAACGGGGTGTCCTCAAAGATTAAGAGAATTGCTTTAATACCACTCGTGAGAAATAGACCGAAGATTAGACAAGTGATGTGCATTTGTTTGATTCAGTAATAGTACTGGCAGTATTATATCATTCCCATAGAAATAGTTAAAAATATACAAGAATAAAATTAAATAAATTATTTAAAATATATAAAAATAATATAATTTTCTATTAATAGATGCATGTTAATAATTTTTTCCGTTAGTTATTGATGATAAAAAGCTATTTTTTAATTAAATATTAAGTTACAAATTTCTATTTTCAAGTCTCGATTTTTAATATTTGATATAAATAAATAAAAATTAACAACAGTTGATTTAATAAAATATAAATAACCATCCATGCGCTTATATAAAAACCCATTAAAAATAAAAAAAATTATGAAATTTAGATAATAAAACTTCATAAACTATTTATACAAATTCATTGCAATTGAATATTTCTTATTTTCTTATTTTTGTATAAAATAATACTTTTAAATACATTTATTAGAAAATTTTATTTTCATTAATATATGATAAAATTGAAATTAGGACTTTGATTTGGTCTACATATCAATGGATCATTAATTATAATAAAGGGTTTCATGTTGGGTTATGATTAATTATAATGAAGGTATTTTTAATTTTTTAAAAATTTTAATTAGAATTAAAATATTATCATTTAAATTAAATTATCAATACTAAAATGTTACACAGCGACATCATGATATTATATTGAAATTTCTCAAGGCAAAAATAAAAAAAAAATTATTAATTTTTTTTATTTTTTAGAAATTAAAATTAAAAATCGAATAGAACCATTGATTTTTCTTTATAAAAATTAAATTAAATTTATTATTATTATTATTATTATTATTATTATTATTATTATTATTATTATAACTGAAGTGAACCGATTCGTTTTAATTTTTCTTATTTCTATTTTTTATACCCACCCTTAAGGACAATTATGATATTAGCTCATTAATGACTAAGCTAAGCAACAAAGGGAAACTTCTAATTTACAATTCAACAAAGTATAGACATATGATATGAGGAATCTACAAGGATTACATATGAGGAATCTACAAGGATTAACTTCTTCTTCTTCTTCTTCTTCTTCTTCTTCTTCTT
>JAXCLQ010004588.1:0-34574 GCA_035584115.1 Cedrela odorata
TCTCTCTCTCTCTCTCTCTCTCTATTGTTTATTCTGAGAAGACTGGAGGAATTGCTTTGTAATTTGTTTTGGTTCAATTCAATTCGAGGAAGATAGAGATAAAGATGAAGATATTTTATATTGTAAATGACTCTTGTCAAAATCTTATTCGGTCTTTACCATATCATATGTTTCTGAGGAGGTAGGCATTATTTCATTTTCATGCGTTTTTGAGTCGAGCAAGCATATATTCGTAACCAATCCAATTGTCCATTCACTAATCTAAAATAATGCATGCTTTCAACGAGATCGTATTCTCTTTCTGTGGTTGCGGATTTCGCAATCCAATAACTTGGACCACATTTCGTTAGCTTTTTTAATCTTTCATCATCAATACCAATAAAAGTAGATTCTAAGAAGAAAAGATTTTGCTAAATTGCGTTTTAAGCAGGTTGGTTAAATGGTGGTGCAATTTTGTTGTGCTCTTTAAAATTCTTATTATTATACCGCAAAAGGGCATCTTGATCCCATTGTTTGTTTGTTATGTAATAGAAAGGGTTTAGTTGGGTATATTTAAACTGTTGGGGGGTTAAGTGTCCCTTAGATCATCAAGTAATCCAAAACTTCAAACTACTCACCCACATATTAATATTATATTGAATTAACATGTTAGTTACTAAAACTGAATGCATGATGAATGGCAAAAACATTTATCCACCCAAACACAAAATTCAATAGGGTTAACCAGCTCAAGACCCTAAATTTCTCCTTTACATGGAGACAGCTAAGCTAGGTTGAATTCAACTACCAAATACACGACAGACACCCCCTTTCCCTGAGTAAGATTTGGTCAAAGATCTTAGCCTCTCTATGAAATTACCCTTTGACCCTTTCTTTCTCTTCTTCCCTCCATACTTTCCCGGAGATGAGTCCCAATTCTCAGGTGATCCAACCACCAACACACTCTCCGGCGACCTTGTTACCACCATTTCATCGTACTCAATCACCTCCCGTTGCGCCCACCTCCTAAAATTTTCTCTTCCATTGCAGATACCACCTCCTTCATTGCCAATTCAACGTTCCTTCTGTTTCTCAACAGAACTTCTCCAATCTGAGCCGGTGTCAGGGCACCTCCCGATCTTATGCAACTCTCCACAATGTCAAACAATGCATGAGACTCAATTCCAAGATAGTTCTTGGCTAGGACCTTGAACGCATGCGCCCCGCACGTCCCTAGGTTAACATGCACGTCCATGCGCCCACATCTAACCAGTGCCGGATCCACATTTTCCCTATGGTTTGTAGTAAACACTATGATATTCTCCTCTCCACAGCACGACCATAGACCATCAGTGAGATTAAGAAGCCCTGATACTGTCACCCTTCCTTTCTCTTCTCCATTGTCAGAACGTGAGATCATGTCCTTTATTGATGGGTGTGATGTTCTCTTTGTTCCTGTGGTCTTTAACATTCTGCTTGCTGTTAGATCAACTGAACAGTCTATATCTTCAATTACGACGATTGAACGATTAGTAGCTTGTATAAGCAAAGCTCGGAGCTCTGAGTTGTCGCTAACTTTTGTGAGCTCGAGATCATATACGTCATAGCAAAGATAATTAGCCATTGCAGCAATCAAACTTGATTTGCCAGACCCTGGTGGCCCATATAGTAAGTAACCCCGTTTCCATGCACGTCCAACTCTCTGATAGAAGTCTTTTCCATTTGCAAACGCTGTTAAATCCTCCATTATCTGCTTCTTAAGTTGAGGCACAAGTGCCAAAGTTTCGAACGTAGAAGGATGACGAAATGGAACAGAAACCCACCCTGACTCGTTCGAGCCATGGCCATTGTTAGTGAAGAGCCTCCTCTCACGATAAACACGCTCAAACTCTTCAGCACGTGAGATAACTTGATCAAGATAGGGTGATAGAAGGATTTGGCGCTGTCGCTTTGGTAGTTTGAGAGTGAAGCTACGTTTCTCTTCTAAAGAATCTTGCACCGTGTCTACATGGTGTGTCCATGAGAGAATATGACCAAGGAAAGATTCGTGAACGGTGTGATTTGGTGCTACAGTGAAGGAAATACGATTGGAGGATTTAGAGCGAGAGAGGGTTAGGCGGCGACACGAGGTGATTGGGTTGACAAAGTTGAGATAGTGGTTGACGTGGTGGTAGAGGTCATTGACGTCAACGCCGCAGTAGCCGTTGAACTCCGGGATCTCGAAGTAATAGTATGGGCTGAAGAGGTCTTGGAGAGATTCATAGAAGGAGTGTAAGAGGGAAAGGAGCTGCGAGGGCAAAACATTTTGGAGGACAGTAAGGAGACCCAAGAATGACCACATTTGTGATAATATCTCCATGTTTGGTACTTGAAATTATGTGAATTGGGATTTTGTCTTTAATTGTTGAGGAGTGATTTGTTTATATATATCTGTGTGTGTGTGTGTGTGTGTGTGAGAGGAATTAAGATGATGACAAAATGAGAGGAGTTTAGTTGTGAATACTGAAAAAAAAGCGATCGAGATAGGTAAAGACATTTATACTGTTTAGGGCTGGAAAAGCAGCAGCAAAAGATAAAGGGAAAGCGACGAAATGACTAGTCTTCTTTTTCTTGTAGCAGTTTGTGCCAAGTTTAAAATTACCACTCAATTCCTATAGCGTGGAATACGCACGTACAGCTGATCACTATATGTATATCCCATGGCTAGCATTGGCAACGATGATCATTATAAATATTTCACAAATCCTAATTAATGTTCGCGCTCAAGTAGAGCATGCAAATTAACGTGAGTGAGAAAGTTATAGAAACCTAGCGGGTAGCCGGGCAGCAACTGGCACTCAGAATTGGATGGGCGCACATGCAAACACACGAGACACGGAGACCTTTAATTTGCTTGCTTTATGACCAATATGATAAAATTGCTTTAATTTGTTTCCTTTGCCTAGCTTGCTTTATCTTTTTGTTCTTGTAATTGAGGTTTTCAAGAGGTCGGAGAATGTTCTTCGAATAATTATATTCATCATGAGCTTGAGCTTGATAATATATATATGATTGGATATCGATGCTATGTACCTTCTTGTGATGATAGATCACTCGTATATATGATAAAATCATTTCTCCGAGTGATGATTTTTACATTTACTACCTCATGGGGACCGTGAAAATTTTATCTTCTATTAATTGATGTAATTCATATATATATATATATATGTGTATATATATATATATATATATATGTACACCTTGAAGAGACTGCCTTTTAACTTTAAGCCTTCAAATCTTCTATGGTGATAAAAAAAAAATTATATATTACTGGCTCAGGATAATATATAGTCTCCATGAGGAAAATAAAATTGAAAACAAAAAACAAGTAAAATTAATGAGGAAATATTAGTGAAAGAGGATAGCTAGTTAATTTATATATATGGACCTTTTGTCCATTTAATAAGATTCTAGTTCCTATGGTATGTATGAGTGCCATTGTAGAAAGAAACAAAGAATGTATATAAATGATGTTCAATTGACTATCATCGTTAATGCTGAGTACAGGACATCTTTCTCTTTTCTTCCATGGGTAAAATGAACTATAAAGTTAAATACAAAGAATAAAGATCTTTTAATTCAAATAAAATATATGTCATATACATCAAAGCGAACTTGGAAAAGATTCGGATTTAAACGAGAAGCATGAAACATCCACCGACTTGAAATTTTAATATTCTAGATAAATTATGCCCCATTTTTATGGTAATTAATTAGTTAATTATCATCTTTTATGTGGATTAATTTGCTAATAACTTAATATATATTCTTGGCTATAACTACTTATTCCTTACTAGCGAGCTAGGTGCTAATTCTTGATCATCCATGCCATGCCAGTGATGTATTTATCAAAAGTTGAACTTTTGCTATTCAATTTATTGAGAGAGAAACTGAGGAAAAAGGCAGAGAAAAAAAAAAGAAAAAAAAAATATGTGAAAAAGTAATGAAGAGGAGGTGCGGGATAGTGTGGATAAATGATGACATGCATGTAGCTGAGCTGATGATAATATTCTAATTTATTTTCCACATGCAATTCTCTCGACTTTACAGGACTGCAAACATGCATGTTGTTTTTTTAAACAACTAAAGTTTCATTTACAATTCTTTTACCAAAAAAAGTTGTAAATTTAATCTTTTAGAAAAAAAAAAAAAAAAAAAGAGGTTGCTTGAGCACCCTCGGATCATAATCTGGTGGTGCATTGCATTGCATTTTTAGGTATGAAAAATGGTTGAAAATTATGTTTGGTATAGGAAAAAAGAAAAGAGGCTTAGGCTGACATGAAAAGCGACGAGCATACGGAATGGAATGGAGGTGCAAGAAGTGTCAATTAATTAATATTGAGTGTAGTAGTAGGTCAGAGTGTTGAGAGAAAAAAGTTGATAGAATTCTTGAAGAATAAAGAATGAAGACACAAATAATATATAGCTAGGTAGGCAGAATATCAAAGATCAAATGGGTCGGATTCCCTGAGCTAGCGAGGCTAGCGATAGTGAAGCAATTTTAACATTTGGCCAGAATTAAGAAATGAAAGCATTGATGTAATATACAAATATACTAACTGAAACTATGGCAGTTTATACATATATAGCAAATTAAAGAAATCTAGCAAGCTAGCTACCAGTCAAGATACGGAGATGGGATGGGATATATTGGAGAATTGCAGTTGAGTTAGCTAGCTAGGAGTCTTGTTGGGTAAGTTAAATTGTGGGGACTGAATAATATCTGTCGATAAAATTAAAGCACCTGAATTGATTCTACTTTAGGTGGTTGTTCATTTACCACAAAATTTGTATTCATGATCATTATTCGTTAGAAGATGATGTACATTATCTACAGTAGGATTAGAGGATGATTTTATGCATGGTTGTTGACTAATCGCAGTTCAAAAATATATAATTGCTTGTCATGATATATACAGATATGTAGTATCTTATCCAATATCTCTATCATAGGAAAGGATAACGAAATACAATACTTCTCATGCACTTTTCTTCCCCTCCATCCCTAAACTTTTATTTTAACTACTACCTTATACACAAATCAGCGTAATAATGTTACGAATAGTCATATATTCTACATTTTTACAAAAGTTTTTTTTTTATAAAAAAAAAAAATCATATAAAATATAATTTAATAATATAAAATTACCAGGTCAATTTATATAAATAAATTTTATATAAAAATTTTTATTTTTAATATTATTATAAAACTTTTAACAATTTTTGAGATAAAAAATGAAAATAGCTCTTGTGAAGGAAATGTTTATGTGAGATACTCAGGTTACTCGGTGATGAATGCTTTACCTGTAATATAGAAAGACTTTACTATTTTGATGGTCAGAATAGGCTGAGCCTAGGAAGAAACAATGTTGACTGACATTTCAATAGCCCATACAAACCTGTCTCAAAGCCCACAAAATTGATCCCATTTCCTACTACACTTTCCAAGTATGAATTTATTTTTTTCTCTCAGTTTAGTACGTTTAGTAATTATCTAATTTTTAGAATTATTAGAAGGAAGTTGAGCAAGTATAGAAGAGGGATTCACCAAAATGGATGCCTATTAATAAACATATATATTCCCTGAAGACAATCCATGAGTTATGTCATCTGCTGCCGTGGCCTGACAATCAATCTATTGGGACAGATAGATATTGCAGTGTCAGTGGTATTAGTTCCAGTCCAAAATTTGACATCGATCAAAAAAGAGTAAGCAACATGCATGTGCAGTGCAGTACTGCTGCATTTGCCGCAGTTTGAAGCACTTGATTTATACATCCTTGTTCATCAGGTATAGGTAAATAGCAGAATATATAAGATTTGTTTATGAAAATACTATAATGTATCCAATGAAGAATTTTTCCTGACAGATCAACAGCTCAAAATGAAGAAGCTTATAATTTTAATTTGTTTAAAGTCCAGTCATGCAGTTCAGCTTGTTGGCGCTTAAAGTGATGCCTCTTAACCCAAATGGAAGTATAAAATTAATATTTCCTGTTGATATCGTGAACTAAATTCAGCACGACTTCGAGTGAGAGAAGAGAACTGTGTCAAGCTAGCTAAGAAAGAAGTCACCATTATAATATATAACAGCCACCACAACATTAATTATACCCTTATCCCGGCTGTCAATAATTAATTAAGCATAATATAAATAATTAAAGAAAGAAAATGAAGTTCTTGTCCTTGATTAATTTACTAATTTCAAGCTACATATAATATAATGCACATATATTACATCATTCCTATGCCATGCCCTCACCTCATCATAAACAAATTATTACGAAAGCAGATTGATTCATATCATTGGACACCAAATCACATAATCCTTTAATATTGGATAAGATAATTAGCTATAGATGACCATGGGACATTCAGAATTAATGGTAATACAGCTGAGGTGGTATTAACTCTTGGAACTGTGGATCATGTACAATATTGTCTGCTGTTTAATTTACATAAATCACATCTACACGTACGTAGAAGAAAATTAAGGAGAAAAAAAAAATTGAAAATGGCTTATCTAGATAATTATACAATGTATATAAATTAGCTGGCAATTGGCCACAGCGCTAGTTCAGATCTTCAAAGTCGATCGGCTGGATCATTAAATTGTCAATATTAGCCTTTGGGCTAGGCATAGCAACGGCTGGGATTGCCATTCCGTCCTCGGTCCGTTTTTGTAAAAGAGAATAGATTAGGCGTTGTTTTCGACCCCGTTTATAGAAATGGGTCAAATATAGCCCCGTTCTTCGGCCTAAACAGACCGGATCTCACGGCTCCCATTTTGTTAAAAATATTTTAGGTTTAAAATTACTATTTAATCAAAAACAGTGGTAACGGTTGGTATGTCATCCCGTCCCAACGTGTTTATAAAAATAAGATTAAAAGTGATCCAGTTCTTCAATCGGAACAGGCCGGACTCCCACGGACTCCGTAAATTTTGCCATCCCTACCGAGGGTGCACGGTAACTTTTTAAGTCTAATTGGTACTTTCAATATCAATTTAAACATAGTGATCTTGTAAGATTTTAAAGTCTAGTTTGTACATATTTCCAATATTTGATAAACATATATATATATATATATATACTGTGAGTATTATTAGATTGTGCAAAAAATATTATATATATATATATATTAATATTAATAAAAGAGAACACTCAAAAATTAAACACACATAATAATTTAGTTAATAACAGTAATTTATATAACAAATTACGAAAATTACGCAGCAACATCTCTGGAAGCTCCATAAGCGGGCGAATACAAAAGAAAAACTAACGAAACCGCGCGAAGAAACAACCTAGGGAGAAGCACTCTGGCGTTAAGAGATTATAGCAGCAACTTCTCCTTGTCAAATAATTACATGTGTAGTACAATTCATTTTGATATATAAATATATTATCTGCTTAGAAGAGGAAACCAACGTTCCTGGAAAGAAGACTGGTAAGAAATCATGAAAAGGAGAAGAACAAGTACAAATCCAACTCCCCAGGGAGTTCCTCCGGCTCTGTTAAAAGAATCTTTCTCTGGCAGAGGAATAAAATGCGAAAACCTCCCGGTTTCATGGTTAGAAAGCCAGTGAACTACAAGTAGAAGTAGCAATGGAGACATCATCAGATATAGTTTGACTTGATCAATTACGCTCTCTAGCACTGGCTCGTAGTTTATGTACCACGAAAATCCAAGGAACATCAGCAGTATCAGCACGAAGAAACAAAGGTGTATTGGTAGAGGAGGCTGAGAATACGAAGAAGAAGAGGAAGAAGAGTATTCTATAGCCATGAGTTTTATTAGGGTGGGAAGAAATCTTGCAGTTTTTTTTTTCTCTTGACCGGGATAGTACGTAGGTTGATTATGGAGAAAATAATGAAGTGAAGATAGGTTTATGTAGAGAGATTTGAGGCTTAATTAAATGTTTAATTAATTTTTTTTTTATTATTATTATTATAAAAAGGTGTTGAATATATAATTAGCACAATATTGACGGAAGATAAGCTTTACTTGGATTGTAAAGATCCTCGCTTTTGACAATAATCCAGAGGGAGGGGTGGATACGTCCAAGAGAGGACGGTGAGAATGAGACTGAGGGTTATATACATGGTCGAGATTCAATACATAAAAAGTTGACTAACGAGGAACTGACACGTACCACCGACGAAAACAGATATTGAGGTGACCCATCTTGTCATGTACAAAAGTCTAGCACAGATTTGGGCAGGTAAGGTAAGGTAAGGTTTACTAATTAAATTACGGTAGAGATAGATAACATATAATATCGATTTGTCAAACTTGTTGGTTGGATTTATTTGAGCTGTTTTTAATATCGATTAAATAATATTATGTAATGAATGAAGATAACGAATTTGTTTGTGACTCTATTTATAGCTCATATGGGGGACCTGATTAGTCACGAATCTATATATGTGAATTTAGCTTGCAATAATAAATTAATTGATGACTGGATATAATGATTAACATCAACAAATAATCAGCAGTGCGTAGCTTTCGGCAGAAAGAAACAGCCTCAGCCTCGAGGAAGAATAATATTTACTATGCGATGCACTGCACCGTTGTAAAAGCAAATCTCATGATTGAGATGAGAATAAAGGCCTAAACCATGCCAAATGTCACTTCAATTTTTAAGTGCTACCTCCAGTTTCAAAGAAAGTGGGTTGCCATTGCTTGCATGTATTATATATGTGAACTCCGGTTTGCGTCGAACATGATTTTCGAAAAATTTACCTTGTCTTAGTGATTTAAGGAAATCAATTGCATTGCATAGCATAAAAGCATGCATACGGAGGCTCTTTCTGGCATGGCCCCAATAAAAAAGATATTAAATAAATAAAATTAGCAAATTAAAGGCCCGCGAAATTAGATCTCCATCGATATTTATTTATTTAATTAGCAGCAGAATCATTACTGTATTGTGTATCCATAGTAAAAGCATAGCATAGGATAGAACTGGTACACCTACAATATCCGTCTTTGTTCAATATATATATATATATAATTATTTGTCTGGGGTTAGGTAAACCACCTCTTACCTTTTTAAGTAATAAATTAATGAGAAAATAACGTACAGTAGTGGGCTGGAAACTAGTATTGATTACTTTCGTAGTCGTGTTGCCCCCACAGCCACAGATCTCTAAGCCAGGTAATTAAGGCATAGAATTTGAGACTTTGATGGCAATTGCATTGCTGCATGGTCATAGACATAAACAAAAACTCCGCATGATCTCCGTCAGCAAGTTTTTGAAGTTACAAAACCACCATTACTCTTTACTACTCCATCTGTACATGTATCTTAGATTAGATTTTTGATTATAAATATATATATATATATATATCCTCAATTAATTGCCTACAATAAACATTATATTCATCCAAAAATTAATTTTAAGGTCTCAATTTTAGTGAATGATTTTAGGAGTTTCTTGGGTGGATGATTTGAGGAGTTAGTTTGGTAAATTATAAGTCATGGCATTGATTCGCAAATAATTGCTGTTTAGAAGAGATTCCAACGATGGCATATACATATGCAAATAGGAATGAAAATTAAACAAAGAAGAAGTCATGGCAAGATAGAGATCATGAAAAAGAATAAGAAAAAAAAAATCTTGGTCTTAGAAGAAGAAATTTTACCTTAGAAACTGATTTGAGTATAAGTATGTAGAAGAGAATTACAGTATTTTGGGTATTGATTGATTGATTAATGGTAGTTTGGAGATTAAGAGAACAATCTGGCAGTGGAAATGAAGAAAAAGAGAACAAAATTTTTATTTTATTTATAAAATAAAAAATTTATAGAAAATTTTATATTCCCAAGGTTTAAAAATGAGAGAGATTACTTAGATCTTTAAAATTAATGCAACAGTTCCACATATGAGATATCCGAATTATATAGCGAGATCTTAACTACTAGTGTAGTTACTATTCGAGCAACCCACGTAATTATATTATTAAAATTAATTTAGGTGTCTTAATTGAATTGAATGGACAAAAATATAAAAATTGAAAGGGCAGAAATGCATATAGGAAAGTAAAGTGATTTAATTTTATACTAATAACTTTTAGACGACTACAAATTAAAAGAGTTGAGTTGATTAATCCACTTATTTATAGCACAATTCTCAACCTATACCTGTCATCTATAAATCTTTTAAGTTCCCAATTTGATAAATTTAATAGCTGAGTTTATTTATTTATTTACCGTAATAATTCAATTTTACAAATACAGGGACATATCATTTGATTAAATAATTTGTATAAAACTTCTCCCTTTCATATAATAAATACTCCTAATTTTTTTCATCATGTTGCTAATTTTATCTAATCATGTGAGGGTTCTCATTATTCATTTGACTTTATATTAAACCATATGATGGCATCATCGAGGGTTATTATTATTATTAATAATAATTATTAATTATTAAATATGTATAACTGAAACCAAGACAGCAGGACTGTTAGCTAGTGACAGTTACGACTCAAATGGGCTGCTTAACTGACTTTACTTTAAATTAAAACATAAATAACCTGACCCTCAATTTACTGGGTTTTCTCTTCATGCATATCATTTTCTCGTGAAACCACACGAACAGAACATTCATTGCTTGATTTGTGATTTGTATAGGTCATTAAAACAGTACATGATGTCATTGACTTCAATGCCAACAATCACTATTGCGCACTATCTCTTCTAGTCTTGCTCTTGCTCTTGCTGGGTGGGTGGGTGGGTTGGTGAAGTGAAGTGACGCTCTTTCAGCTCCACTCTTAGTGTTTTCATTCTTTAGCACTTAGAATACTAACACCTGTGCTTTTCTTTACATTTCTTTATCCTTTCCATCATCATATGCCTTCAACTTTTGAACCCCACTTGAACACTAAAAATTTTAAAAATGTTCCAGGTAGAAAATTTTTGTGTGTTTTATGCAATCTACCCCATGCTATTTTTCTCCTCTTATGCTGTCAGCCATTTGTTGCCTGCCGCGTATAATTTACTTGATCATGCTCAATAATCCCTTCCAATTGATAATGTAATTCATTCAAGATCAACTTTCGATATTCAAGAACTAATATTCATGCGCTGGCACTAAAACTTTGGTCACTCTATCTAATCTAATCATTAAAGAAATTAAGAATTTAAAAGTGTATATATGGTTCCCATTTGCACACTACCCCCTTAGCTATCTCCTTCAAGTAGCCAAAGCTTAAAAGGGTCTTAAACCTTTCTCTTTGTTCACAATAGATTAGTTTACAGAACAATGGCAATGGGCTTCCACTACCATTTAGTTTTAATGTCAGTGCTGATAATAAGCTGTGCAATGGCAGATAAAGCAAAAGACAAAGAAGAGTGCGCAAATCAGCTGGTAGGACTTGCTACATGTTTGCCTTATGTTGGGGGCAATGCTAAAACTCCAACACCAGACTGTTGCAGTGGTCTCAAACAAATTCTCAAGGATGACAAGAAATGTTTTTGCGTCATTATTAGAGATAGAAATGATCCAGATCTTGGTCTTGATATCAATGTTACTCTTGCTTTAGGCCTTCCTTCTGTTTGCCATGCACCTGCTAACGTTTCTCAATGTCCTGGTTTGTACACTAATATCAACTCAATTCTCTTAATATTGTTGATCAGTTAATTAACTTGTTATGGTTGATATGGATGGCCATGCAGCGCTTCTACACATGGATCCAAATTCCCCAGAAGCTCAAGTTTTCTATCAATTTGGTAGAAGCTCCAGTCATGGTACAGCAGCTGCCCCTGCTTCTAGTCCTAACCCTACTCCTACAGGTATGCAATAATTTGTGTTATTGATAATCCTTTTTTTTTTTTTTTTTAACTTCAATTCAACTGTCTTCATATATATCTTGTGCTAGCAATCCTTGTTGAATGAATAACTTATCTGTGGATAACACACATCAGGTGGAGGGAACTCCGTCAGTGCTACTGCTAGCAGCGGAGGAAAAACTGTTCAAGGACATAATTTCAGGACGGGTTTTCCTTTTGCATTTCTTGAGTTCATACTTATTCATATAATAATCGATCACCTGAGATGAATATTCGCTCTTCAATAACTTGGTTTCTACTGCTGTAATATTGCTTGTGTTTTTGATTTAATGATAGCCCATCTCAATCTCTATCTCTCTCTCTCTTAAACGCCTATTATTAACGAGCCTAAACGCGAAAACATGTTAGAACGGGGCCCATTATGATGGACAATCGTATATTGGTGATCCAAAATCTCTTTTTAGTCATGGCCCAATCGTATTTCCAACTTCAAAAGTTAGGGCCCAATCTCATTTCGAACTTTAAAGTCAACGAAGCAAAGCATTAAAGTAAAATGATTACGAAAAGAAAAGCATATAGAAAACTTTGGTCATCTAAAAATCTAAAAGACGACAGAAGACTAGTTGTTGAGAAGGGTATGTCATATGGGAATACTGAATATTATGTGAAACAATGTTTCTTCGGTACAAGCGACAAGCAATGCAAATTCATAACCCATAACGCTTTCTGCTTTCTGTTGGGTCTTAATGACAATGTTATCCATTGTTACCATAACATATTACAGACAAATATAATATCGTTCTATCTTCTGTTCAACAGTATATCCAAAGACTGACTCCCAAATTCCGAGGCTGCAGCTTTCATATGAAATAATAAATAAAAAAGGAAATAGAGAACAACGCTGCCGCTAGGATAACCAATAAAATGTGCGAATGAAGATATCAAGTCATCCGCATCGACCATCCACATGGCATGGGAATTCGTCACTATAATATCTTAAAATATATTTAATATTTATAAAAACATATACATCATGAATGTAAATGTAATGGAACTGGGATGGCTATACATCCACGGAATTTCACATGTCATTACCATTTTTGTCAACAACAATAAAAACAGAGACCAAACAATCAACTTGTGTTCTGCTGAAAAGGTGGAGCCTTTCTTTCGACGGGCTGCTTGTTCCTTCTCAGATGTATGTGTCTTCCACCTTGTATAATTTTTGTTTTGCTAATTCAAATTATATTTTAGTTTCAAGTTGTTGAGGATTCGTGCTGTTGCTTGATATCTGTTTACTTGTCTCTTCTTAGTTTCTTGCTTTTTTTGAGTGCCTCAAATGTTAAATTCAGCGACTTTAAATTTTGGTTCAATAATTGAATTCTGCATTGATGTTCTCCTCTGTTCTATTTTTATATGATGCATTGTACATATTGGGCGTGAAAAAATGGGAAGTCTTTTGTGGGAAACTAAATTTAAGAAATTTTTGTGGTTGGAATTCGTTGGTGGTGAAGTTTAATTGATAAATTTGGTGTATTAAGTTGAGGGCTTGATGGGAAATCAGTTCTTGAAACTTAGATGAGGTTTCCTGGGCGAGGTTTTATTTGAGCTTGTACATGCTGATTGAAATAGTTATAACTTAGAGTGTTTTCTTTTTGTCTGTTCTAATTATATATATATATATATATATATATATATTTTTTTTTCCTCAACTAGTTGACTAAAGGATTTGTTGAGCCATTAGCGTTTATTTTATGCGATTTTAGCATAATCTCTCAAATTTGATGCGGTATTAGAAGGCTTCAAAATACAATCTTGAGCAACTTATCAATTTTTTGACCAAAATGGACGATTAATTTCACCAAGCTTATGCATATGAGTTAAACTTCATCTTGAGCCCAAAAGCTCAAGCCAATTAGTCATGGACTAACTCCTTGTTTTTAAAATCCTTCAATGGTGTTCTTATCTTCTCGTGTAGTATTTACTGTATCACACTAACATGTTTATCCAATAGGGGATATATTAGCCTGCCAACAGAGACTGCAATTTTCATTTGTTACTTCAATTGATTGAAATTCTGATTCATGAAAAACCAATTCACTTTAATATAATTTATGGTAACTGTTCTTCCTAATGTCTCTGTATAGGTGGTATCCAATCTTTAGCCCTCTAAGCTTCAATTTCATGCTTTGCAGGTTCTTGTTGAATGTTGAAACAAAAAATACTTTGGGCTTGCTTTCAAGTCTTTGACACACGACTTCATTAACCATAATGGATAACGATATTGAAAATGGTGATGCATCCACGAAGCCCATTGGAAGACGGTCTGTGTTGTATTATGGCATGGGGCACATGCTGAATGACATCACTGCTGCCTGTTGGTTTACGTACCTCTTATTGTTCTTGACAGATATCGGACTTTCCCCCAGGTATCTCACTTCTCAGTTTGTTAGTGCCGTGATATGTTTGTAGTATATACTTTCCAATTCAAGCTGGGCATACGTATGTTGTTTAATTGTTTAATCAAATATGGAATAGTTTTTCTGAAAATAATGTGTTTAGCCCTGCTATTAAGAATGTTGTTGTAGGGAGAAAGATAATAAGTTGATGTCTGATTGGTTTGGGCATCTTTCTTCACTGGAAAATAATGTCTCATTATACTGTTTAAAAGCATTTGGCAAAAGCACACTTTTACTGGCTGTCGTTCATTTATTGTGTTAGATAGTATAGCACAAAAACAAACATCTTACATTTTGATTCCTGAATTGCATTTTAGTTTTATTTCATTGTTGGTTGATCTTTGCAAAAATATGTTTTCTTTCGGTAATGAATGGAATTTGCATATAGATATAGATTTCTTTGTTTTTGGGCATTTTGATTTTTATGATTTATCCTTTTTATTTAACAGGGGTGCTGCCTCTGTTATGCTTTCGGGTCAGATAGCTGATGGCTTTGCTACCATATTTATTGGTGAACTGGTATTTTGGGAAGAAATAATTAGTCTGTTTTATCCCGGCTGTCCTGCGATAGTTGCCTCATTGTTTCTTTTGCATCCTTTATAACATCTCTTTCCCCCTTGCTATTCCTTTTCTTCTCTTTCCCCCTGTTTTTTTTTGGCATTCTTATCCTTCTCATCAAGTATGTGCTCAATTTGTTTTGGTTTCTTGGAACTTGATATCACATTTTATATCAGGCTTTCACTAATCTGTCATTTAAAGTGATGCAGAGAATGTGTGGTCCAAACTACTTTGCTATTAAGTTTCTTTCAAGTATAAAGGTTGCATTACTTTTTGTGACATAATTCTGCATAAACATTGTCAAAAGAAGGGCATTTTGTGGGAGAATCACTTGTGGTTCATAGAGTGAAAAAATTGGGCTGTACTTCTTGCTGTGAATTCTTTTCCTAGAAACAAGGAGGTCATGGCGTATCATTCTTGTAAAGTTATCTTGATATGTTTTAAATTAGTAGTCTCGTACATGTTATTTTGGTTGGGATTCTTTGATATCTAGTAATTCTATGGTGTAATTTTAAGAATTGTTCTAATTCTCCTTATTTATTTTGCTGGAATAGTTTTTATTTTATTTTATTTTTTCCCATATATATATGTGTGTGTGTGTGTGTGTATGTATTTATATATGTTATGTTTCTTACTTTTAAATCCTTTTACTTGACAGATAGACAGGTTTGGACACTTCAAAATATGGCATGGTGCAGGATCTGTTTTGGTTGCTGTTTCATTTTCTTCGGTTTTTGGTGGTTGCATGCCATGTAGAATTCTTTCTACCTCCGCATTGACAGTGGAAACTATCTCATACTGTGTGTTTGCTGCAATCTTTAATGTCGGCTGGGCGGCTACACAAGTTGCACACATGTAATGATCTCTATGACCTAATTTTTGTTAGTTGAATGTGCAAAGCATCACAACCAATTCATCTAAGCAGGACAAGGAGGAGGGGCTTTGAATTTCTGTATAAATGTTAGGATTCTCTTGATTTAGGCCTCTCTTCATAGGAATGCTGTCTCCTACCATTTTTGTTAAAGACATTGGACTAAATCATCCTCTTCCGGTTTTCTCTTATAGTGGTTTTTTGGGTTCTATAACTGGATAGATCAAAATACCTTCAGTTCTTGCTTTGGGACTGAACTTAGAGTTTTACAAATTATGGAGGGATATAACATCTGACCGAGTAAAAGTTATTGTTCATCGGAGCATGGGAGAAACTGAGGGAGCTCTTCATCCCTCCTCTATGGGGAAAACAATAAGAAATAAGAAACTCATCACTTGGATATCAATATGTATAAATTACTTACTCTCTGAAATCTGAATTAGAATCATTTTGTTGAAGGTCAATGGTGAATTGCATCACACTGAATTCAACGAGCAGAGTGGTTTTGACAAGCTGCCGCAATGCTTTTACAATGGTCTTCTTCTCTTTACCCATTAGTTCTGATAGTGTTTTTGTTCCAACTTTATGCAGCTTCTTTTATTGGATTCATTTTTCTTTTGATCTATATGTTTTGCAGGTTGCCAATCTCAGCCTGTATGCTATTGCTTTAATAGTGTTTGGTGTGAGTAAGGCAAGCAAGCATGCTGATATTGAATATCAGGTATGAACGCATTTTTAAAGAGTTTTATTAATTTGGGCTGTCAAGAGGATTTCCTTTTGGCTTGATTGTATAATTATACTGCAATGAGCAGTATCGGTGGATTGCATATTCATCAATTTTTATTGGATGCTGCTTCGTGGGAATATTTCATCTCGGAACTGAAGAACCAAGGTATGCTAGATATAACTTTTCTTTCACTTAAGTTGTGTTTTCACAAGTTTTCTTATTGAGCACGTGGTAGAAATTTAATTTTGTTGAAAATGAAAATTATGAAACCATTAATTGTTATGAGGATTGAGGCAAGAGTTTCTGAGGTGTATGTAGATAAACTTGTTATGACGACTATTTACATTTTCTTCTGTAGATTAAAAATGGCTGTACGAGGAAATAGTCATGCAAGGATTTCGTGGGCTTACTGGTTCAAGAAAATTTTATACTATCAAGTTGCTATTGTCTATATGCTTACCAGACTAGTACTTAATGTTTCACAGGTTGACCAGAGAGAAACTCCTTTGCAATGGACGTTTTACATTAAAATTCTTTTCCTGTAATATTATCTGCCGAAAAAAATGTGCTAATTGGTTTGCAAATATCAGTAAATGATCTGAGTGTTTCTTACATCAAGTTGGGTTTCTGGGCACAGGCTTATCTGGCATTCTATGTCATTAATGATTTGCGAATGGCCGATTCTGCTAAAGCTTTGGTATGTGTTCAGACCTTGTCAACATAAAAATAGTAGCAATCTTACTGATTTTAGGTTTATAAGATAAATAACTAAGATAAATATATTATCTGATTGATGGGATTAGGTTCCTGCCATCATCTACATATGCAGCTTCATTGTATCCATCATTCTCCAGGTCATCTCTATGAAACTCTTTTCTGTAATGAAATTACTTATGTAATTTCTACACACATATTTTGCTGTTTTGATATTTAACCATTAGATGAAACTATTTAGGAGATGGCATGGACTGGCCAACGCCTAAAGGCCTACTATTCTGCTGGAGGCATCCTTTGGGTATTTTGTGGTGCAGGGATTCTTATTTTACCTACAAGCTTGAGTTCCTCCATGTATGTCGTATCAATATTTATCGGCATAGCAAATGCTTTAATGATGGTATGCTGTACTAATTCTCTGCTTTGGCTTTTCTATGTTCTTTTTTCTACACATTTAACTTTATTATTTAATGTTTTGTGGGTTTTCATTTTAGTCTTATGGTTGCTCTTAATTAACATTACAGGTGACTGGAATAAGCATGCAAAATATGCTAATTGGTGAAGATCTGAATGGCTGTGCATTTGTTTGTGGATCATTGAGCTTCTTGGACAAAATGTCATGTGGCCTTGCCCTGTATGTACTCCAGTCATATCAAAGTAAGTTGAATGTACATATATTTTAAGAATACTCTGTAAGGTACCCGGTTTTGTTTCCTGCCCTCATATGCTAATGCTAATGTTAGTTTGCAGTGAAAAATTCTTTTTGACACCGAAAGCTTTGATGTAGGTACTACGTCACCCAAACTCCTGGATAACAACTCTCTGAGTTCCTATATTTCTGTTACAAGATATGGTTTGGGTCTTGTTCCAGCAATTTGTTCACTCATTGGGGTGGCTGTTACATACACCATGAAACTCCACACTCCATATTCGAAAACTTTAGTGGAGCCGCTGTTGGAATGATGACTAAAAGGAGCCAATTTGCCATAGGAAACAGCCGCCTGTTAACTGCCTCAGATGATTCTTTACACTTTTTTATAAGTCTTTACTGTCAGGATTACAGGATATTGTTTATTATAGATTAACGTATTCAATATTTGTTTAGAAAGCCATTCATTTACACTGAAATGTCACTGATACAGATGTATCAATTCTCAAAAGTAAAGGAAGATATCTTATTCATATTCCTTTTGAGTGTTTGATCTGGTGTGCATGTCTTAGCCAACAGGGTTAAAAACTTATTTTTAAGTTGAAGCTTCAATGCCTAACTGACACCATTATATTCTGAAATGGCTTGGGATGCCACTTATCTTATCTTTGCAGAACTTAGTGTATTTTATTCTATATTCAGTATATACTAGTTCCTTGAAGACATTCATCCCGTACCAGCTCTTGATGGTAATGATAATATGCCAGTTTTATAAAAACTCTCAAACAAATTATTATGAACGACTTTCTGCTGCATGAGGTTTCTGCTTGGTTGTGAATTAACGTGTAAATGTGTGGTGCCTCAGTAAATATTTGTTAGAACATTGGGAGGTTCATGTCATTCTCTTTACAGAGTTATATCAATGTTTAGTACATCATGGATTTTGTTGTATGCAATATTTCATGAGATGATTCGTGAGTTTGATTTGTAAATTAGAATATCGTCCATTGGAATGATCTGGTGTGTCCAATTCCATGGCTATCTACTTACAGTATAATTTTGACTGTACTCTATTGATTTGGTGCAATTCTAGTACTTAATAGCCAAGTGTATATGCATGAACAAATACATGAAGAATGAAGATAGGAAAAGCCTCGCAACTCTCAAGTACAAATATATATACACATCAAGGAAGATGATCAAAGAAGCAGAAGAAGTGGCCAATAGTAATACCCTTGCATTGATAATCATAGAAGATGATCTCTTTTCTACATTGTTAACCGGAGAACAGGCTTTTTGCGGGATCCAATACGCAGATCGCGCTTCACCTTGATCAAATGGCTCAGCACTTTGACATAACGATTAACCATTCCTTTGAGCTTCACTCCTTCCACACTGTTTTGCTGTTGCGTTTTTACCAATTGAAGCTGCTTCTCTTCTTCCGTGAAGTGTTCGCCGAGTGAATTCCTACCACTGCTCTCTTCACCTGTGTTCACCTTTGAATAATTTTCATTGCCATTTATCAGTTGCTTCAAACTCTTATGAATTTCATTTGCTTTTCCTTCATCAACTTTAGTCGGAGAATTCTCTTCAGCTTGGTGATCAAGAGTGCCTTTCAGATGATTATTATGATAGGAATTCTCTAGGTTCAATGGTTTTCTGGTTCTCTTTGACATGGTAATATCATAACGACGTTGGCAGGGATTATTGCACTCACTTCCCATGGTTGCCTGAAACTTGCGTATGGCAGTGAAAGTTGCCAGATTGTATTTGGTGTTAAATTGAACATGGTGAGAATAGAAGATATAATCACCTGAAAGAAATAATAAGGTTAAAGGAGTTTGCTTAGTAAGCAATTAAACAAGGGGTAGTTTAAAAGAAGGGGAGGTTTAAAAAGGTGAAATGTCAGGGTTTCTTACTTATTGTCCATTCCTTTTCCTTGCAACTAAAAGATGTATAACAATCCTCCAAGCTTAGCTAGCTCCCTGACTAACGAGCAGAATGCAGTAGGTGAAGCCATACCAAACATTGCGAATATTGGTACCTATAATTCGTTGTCTTCACTCTTCCATGTTATTAATGATGGATGGTGAAAATGAAACATGAACCATGCATCAAATTCATATATACACAACACATACATATTGACTAGCTAATAACCTTCTTTTGTGGGTATAATTTGGTGTCCTATCACGCTTTCAGTTACATTGACTTGTAATATACGTATATATCATGTATGCTTCCTCCCTCTCATAAACGATAAACCAAATACATATATATAGCATGTATTAGCTAGCTATCCGGTGAAATATAAATGCAACTACAGAACAATTAAAACTAGTTATCAATAGCAGCAACGCTCAGAATTGTGATGATGGGAACCGCATGCGATTGAAGTTGAAGACTAGTATATATTAGATCATAGTCTGTATATATACCAGCTTAGGCTTAGCTAATTAGCTGCTAGTTCGATTGATGTCTTCCTAGTCGAACCAGTTTCTCTAGGCTCAAAAGGATTAAATTTTATTATGCGCCTCAATTAGATAAATATTGCCCATTTTAATCCTAAAAAAAAAAAAAGCAGCAGCAGCTATTCTACATGCTTTCTCTAATCATCTATCGGATAACATTTGTCTAAGTTGTAATATTTAGTATTTAGAAAAAGATTTTGTGGTTTAATGAAAGCTAGAATTGGGTAGTTGATCTATGGCTAATTATTGACCACCGTCGAAGACCCCGTCCACCTGTAGCTATTTTAATAATAAATAGCGCATATCATCAAATTCTAATAAGAATATGTACTTAAATTGAATATATATATATATATATATTGTTGTGGTGCCTAGTAGGCTACAGTTTACCTTCCCATATATCATCATCCTATGTTTGAAAAACTCTGTGCTCTGGCTGCTGGTTTCGAATTTTGATCTTCTGAAAGCTTATTTCATCTGCCCGAAATCAAAGTTCTGTCCGTGATCTAATATGCCAGAAATGAAAAGGAGAAATATCCATCATCAACATTTGAAGAGTGGCGATACACATTTTGTCTAAGAAGCGTGCAGTGCAGACTCATCACATCTGCTTACATTTTATAGATATAAAATAAAAAATCCTTCGCTTGTAACTTTCTAACTTGTGGTGATATCAATGATTCTAATATTAGATGTGGAAGTAGAGATTTTGTCTGTATGAGGTTGTCGTTTGTTAGCTCTGGAGGATAAAACCTCGGGTGCTGCGCAATCCAACTCTCTTCTCTCTCTGCAGAAAGCACATCTTCTTATGACATCTGTCGTCTTACGCCTCTGCCAATAGCAATGCCAAGCGACCCCCGAGAAAATAAAAAAGAAAAACAAAGCGTCTTCTTCAATGTCTCATTGAGATTCGATAGCGACTTGGCTCCGCATCTCAACCTTGTTCTATCTACCACACTTCTCCATCACCCCATGCTGTCGCTGTGTTGCATTTTTTCATGGCTTCATTAACTCCTGGAGTTCTTTCTAAGCTCCTCGAGAACGCCGACAACAGGCACTTCAAAGTCACCGGACAGCACCGTTCTGCACTCCTTCAGGTCATTGTGATTGTCCCCTCACTCGACCATGACCCATTTCGAAGCAGAGGCTTTTTCTTGAAGCTCTCTGACTCCCCGCGTTCTGCTTATGTTTCAATCTCTCATGAAGACATTGACCTCATCTTTAGCGACAATATTCTGCTGGGCCAGTTCATGTACGTCTCACGCTTTGATTTGGGTTCGCCAGTCCCGGTGGTTTGTGGGTTAAAGGTAGTGCCTAAAAGAAGGCCCTGCGTTGGGAGTCCTAAAGATTTAGTCTCTAGTGATTTACTGCAGATTCGAGCTTCTGTAGATTTTAAAAAGGAGAGTGATAATAATGAGTCCAAGAAAGCCAAGAAAGATGGGTTGGTCAAGAGACTAGATTCCAAGGCAAAGAGATTGGTGTTTGATTATTCAAAGACCAAGTTGAGAAAGGATGATAAGTTGGGGGATAAGAGAGGAGAAGGTTTGGGGTTGAGGAGATTGAGTTTGGATTCAGCGAGAAGAGCATGGGATCAGTACTAAGATTGCTCCCTGTGCCAAAGCAATAAGAAAGTGTCAAGTCTTCGCATAATGCAGCTTTGGTAACTTCACTATTCAGCATTCTACTCCGTTTTACTTTCCTACAAGATTTCTTTTTGCCTAGCTTTCTTTTCTATGTGTTTTGAGCTTGCCAAAATTTTGTTCTGTTTTAAGTCTTAAGGGATTCGTTCACTTTTTAGTTTCCATTTAACAATTGCTAACTTTCGAATTTATGCTTCATTCATATTTTAGTTTCCCTTACTCTTATTTTGTCAGTTATGAGTTCTCCGTCTGTATCCCGAAGTTTATTCCCAGTGCTAATCAGTGTGTTATTGGAAATGCTGTCTCAAACGTATGCATGCCATTTCACCAAGATTAACATTGTGCTACCAGCTTATAAAAACAAGATCGTACCACATTATTTGTCTATGTAATTTGGTCAAATGACAAATATATAATGAAAAGCAAGAATAATTATGAAGCTACGGCTTAAAGCTTGTATGCTTCATTTTTTATCCCACATTAATTAACATTGTGCTACCGGCATATAAAAACAAGATCCTACCACATAATTTGTCTATGTAATTTGGTCAAATGGCAAATATATAATGAAAAGAAGAATAATTATGAAGCTAAGGCTTAAAGCTTTTATGATTCATTTTTTATCCCACGTTGATTATGCATTTGCGGCAGCTCTTTTGTTTTGTCAGCTCTAGATGAGTGGGCGGGTAAGTTGGAGATTTTCTCCCATGCAGATTTGGCAAAAGGTAGCATTCCTATATGTGGATTCTGGATATTTTTTAAGATTGTGCCTACATGAGGGGCAGAGAAAACCTTTTGTCTAACTACACCTAAACTTTGAACATCTTTTGAGTTTATTTTCACAACTTGATGTTTTTTGTTGCAAATGTCCCTTATCTTTTGTACTCTTTGTTAAGACAACTGGATGTTGCTGCAGGTTGTTTCCGATAAGAAGGATTTTTCTAACCATGTTTCTTCAATGAAGCATCCTAGTATCTCACCCATGACAAACAAAAATGAAATCTTTTCTCTAAAGTCAATGAACTTGTCTCTAGAAAAAGATTTTAAGTTATCAACAGAGAGAACTATCCCCTGCCATCTTGCCAAGGTGCCCCTCAATTACAAAACATGGTCCAATCCGAAGATTTCACTGGATGTGTTGCCAATTGCCATTCAGAACCTTGGAAAGGTAGGTAATTAAATCCATCTATGTAGCGTTTCAGTCTATTTGATGCCAAATTCTTAATTCCTATTTCCTTTTAGGAAGCTTTGTGCAACAGAAATGCTGCTTTTCTGGCTGCAGTGTATGCACTAGAAGAAGCATCAGCTTCAAATGCTGTCATTTATTGTTTGCAGTACGCATCTTATGTTCCTTTGACTTTTGCTTCGTCTTTGTTGCTGCATTTATATCATATTTATATTCATATTGTTTGGGTGATGAATCTCAAGTTTACTTTCTCATTTCTTGTAGACCTGAATATAATTTTTTTTTTTTTTTATGGTAATAATGGGATCTTCAAACTTTTTCTGCATAGTCAACCTCTTTCCTTGAATGACCAATGTTAATAAGAACCAGTTACTGTACCTTTTTTGTAAATCTAAGATATAAAGCCACAAACTCATTGTGAAACACTCAAAATGGGCATTTATGTTGAATTATTCAAGTTAAAGTAAAAAGCAGCATCATTATCTTTAGTCCTGCTAAGTTTTCTCCCTTTAGAAGAATCTAACTTATGGAGTTTGCAGCACTGTTTCACCCATAATATTTTACTATTGGAACTCCCAAATGCAAATACCAATTGTGCATGAAGGTGGAGTGAGCGAAAACATTCTGTTTTGGCATCAAAGATCAGCCTCTGTTAATTAATAAGTGTCACCAATACGATTCATGGGCCTTATTTTGGAATCATGAATAGGTTTGAAAGCAGTCATTATTAATGATAGGAGAGTAGAAATGTATTCTGAAAGTTTTGAATTTCTTGATTACGGGAATAGTTGAAGTACTTTGATATTTTTTGAATTCTGGACCCAACATGAAATTCTATAGAATTGGAATACATGGTCCTCTACTCATGGTGGTGGAATGAGAATCAGAATTAGAAAAAGTTACACCGTCATCAACTGATGCTGTGAAGTTGCAATAAAAAACAAATAAGGAGGCTACGAAGCAGTTGTTGGTAGCATGATGCTTTTACTAAGTGTATTTTTCATTGGAGGTAGACCACTTAAGTGTTTAAATCTGAAAATTCATCTACTTATGCGCAGCCTTGTTGGCAACATTAAATAGAAAATTCTTTGGTTGTCTGCAATGAAAAACAGTTGTTATTTCCTTAATATTATATAGTTGATGGCAAACTGTTTTCTTTTCTCAACTCTTTTTCTTTGTTTGACCTTTTGATGTGTGTTATCATCATGTTTTCTACAATCAGAGCATTTGCAGAATTGTGCGATTCCAAGGAAGTATCTGCTGGATCACGAGTGGAGCAATTTTTGGAAGTCCATCAGAGGATGCAGAAAGTGACAATGGTGGTTAATTCCTTAATAAACACAAGTCTTCCTGAAGCAAAATCAAGCACTTATTGTTACTCGCATCATTTTTTGCCTGATGTTTGTCGTACTTTAACTAGAAAGAATGCCATGTCCTGGGTTCAAGTTGATTGATACTGATCTATCTAAATTCAGTGTGTTCAGGAAGCCAGAAAATAGCAAAATTGTCGGTGGTGAGAAATATTATTATGTCATATTTGAAAACACGACCAAGGAAATGAATTCTGAGAACCATTCACATGCAAACAAGCAATGTTCTAGGAATTGTGGCAGCTTATCAGATTTGAGTGGGAAGCGGTGGCTTTCTCTTACAAAGCAGCATCTTCTGGGTGCAAAGAATATGAATCCTGAAAGAAAAGAATGGTCTAAGGGAGGAGGATTAAAGGAGGCAGCAATACTAGCAGAAAAACTTCTCATGATTTCTCATCAATGGTTCATGAAGTACTTGGAGGATTCATTAAACACAGGATTTGGGTTGAGCAGAGCAAAAGGAAGTCTTGAAATTGCATGTCTTCTTAAGCAGCTTAAAAGGGTGAATAAATGGTTGGATGACTTAGTTGGGGTAGGAACAGAGGCTGATGAAAGGATAGAGGTCTTTAGGAAGAAGGTGTACTGGTTCCTACTTGAGAATGTTGATTCTACTGTTGTTGCTGGTAAGTAGATATTGATGACGAGCTAACAGAAATTACAGTTGATTATACGCAATATCATTGACTAATTTCATATGTGCGCAGCCATTGATATGGTGTTAGATTTTGATAGCAAAAGTGGGTCTTGTTGGCTAGGAGTTATGATATGACCTGCTCGGACCTTTCTTTGGAATCAATGATGCTAATTACCTATATTTTTATATTTTCATATATCTTTTTTATATTCTTACGTAATAAAAATTCATTGAATAAGTCTCAGACATCCATCATCGTCATACATCGAGGTTATGTATCTTATCTTAATAAATGTGATATGCTTAAAAGGTAATTCATTTAGTGGTTCCAACTTTAATTGTTAAAATTATACACTATCGTCATATATCAAGGTTATATATCTTATCTTAATAAATGTGATATGCTTAAAGGTAATTCATTTAGTGGTTCCAACATTAATTGTTAAAATTATACACTATACGAATTATGTATGATATAAAAAAAATAAGAAATGATAAGTTTATGACTTAGTGAATGAATTTAATTTGTAAGAAAATGATTTTTTATATAAAAATTGATAAAATTTATTAAACAATGTATAAATTAAGCACTAATTATATGTTGAACAAATATAAGAGTATAATTAATTCAATTCATATCAAATAACTATTAAAAAAACATATTATGCTTGAGTATAATTAATTCAATTCATATTAAATAACTATTTAAAGAAACATATTATGCTTGGTGAAAATTTTTGCCTAAGCAAAAAAGTTATATCCTGCCTCGCAATTTCGTCCAAACGAAAAAATTATATTACATCCGTCAACTTCGTATTTTTGTCAAGGTTTTATTAACTTATTATACTCTACCGTTTCGTATTCTTGTAGGATCTTAATATTATTATTATAATCACATTCACACAATATATTATTTCATAAATATTACAAATGCTTTACACATCAATATAACATGAATATTTATAATATTATTTTTTATTAAACTATTATACGTGAACGGTTGTAATCACAAAAATATAATTTAATGTACTAAATATACATAATAATTCAAAAGTATCAATTTACTGTCTGATAATTAATCCTAGATAGTTTCAAGGTCTTTTAAATTTCTTATCATGACATTTGCTCTTAAATACACATGATTCAAACATTAACAGTTAAAACTAATTCAAAATTTGATAGATATTATAAATATAAAAATATAACTGTTCTAATTTTATAATTATATCACTTATTTATTGTCTTTTTGAATATATTTTTAACGTCTTAAACACATTTATTATAATTTTCTTTTTATCCTCCTACAATTTTTCTTTCTTTATTCTTCTCCTTCACTTTCCTTTTTCTTTTTCTTCTATTCTCTCAATTTGCTTATGTTTTGTTTCAATTTTAAATTTTGATTTCCTTAAAGCAAGCATGTGTTTATATATATATATATATATATATATACACTACACACACACACACAATTGCACCGAATGAAATTACCAGCTGCATGCTTCATTCCTTTGCTTTCCTTGTCGTGGGCCACGTGTTACAAGTTATGTCACACGCTGTTTCATTTTTCCCACTCCTTTTACTAACTACAACTAATCTAGGAAAGCTGACACCCGGAAAATTGCAATGACTATAAGTTGTACTCCCTTTTGTTCTAATATTCATCAAATGCATAGTTGAAGTCAATTTGGTTCCTTCGCATAGTCAAGGTTTAGTTAAAAAATATATATTTGGTTCTGTTGAACTCATGTTAGCTACCATTTTGGAATGTTTTTTGCTTCATTTATATATTCCTACTCAAAATGCAACTAGCCATGGAACTGCGTAGCCTATCAATGTGTTAAGTACATTATGAATAGTCCGAGTGTTCTCAATTTGAAAGATCTGATTTGCTGATTATAGTTTAAGTTAGTCCCTGAGCATCATGCTCGTAATACAAATTGTTCGTCACTTCACTTTTTCACAGATATTTTTAAATTCTTGGAGACTCATTCCAAGGTTTTAGATTTAGCTCCTTCGTGATGCAGTGTGGGAAAGTAATGAAGGATCCATTATTTCTCTTCTCTGGCATAGTTGATTTTCTCTAGCTTCAAGATAGGGGTTCTTTTTCTACATTTATAATTGTTGCACTTAGTAGCAACTATATGGGATTATGGCTGCATCTTAAATTCCATAGTATTTAGAAGACAAGAAAATTGAATAATGTTTTCTCTATTCTCTTGCATGATGAGCAGCTACTTGTGCCATAGTATCCTTTTACTTTACATGAAAAGAAAAGAAAGGAAAGCAAAGACTCGTTTCCTCTGTGTAGTATACATGGAAATTTAAAAATTTAGTTCGTCAAGAAGTAGCCAAAAGTTGATTTTTGAGGTGACAAATTGAAAGATCTCTGTGGTGGTGTCTTCCCAGCAGAAACAGCAGCAGTAGTCTTTGCTAAGGTTTTCATTCCTTTGCAGGGCTTCATGTGTGTGTGCATTTTTTCTGGCTTGAATGATTTCCCGCATTGCCTGCCACAAATTGACATGTATTTCGGTCACTACACGAGTGATGCTAATCAACCTAATCAGTAAGTTGTGAGCTACGAAATTGAAAATGCTTGCATTGCATATCCATAACGCTAGTTCTGTGTTGAAGTTCCATCTGTTAAGGCTTGAAAAGCAGAGTATTCTCGCTTGAAGATTATATTACCTTTCCCAGATTACGATGCAATAGATTCAACTTTTTCACATATCAATCTCATGAATATATCTTTAGAATAGTATTTGAAGAATGCCAGAAGCACTTGTAATAATAGATTCAGGCATTCAGCTATTTACATACAGATTTTAAGTCAAGAAATCAGACTGAATCTTTGACTTGAAGATTCCCCAATGGGAACACCAACAGAATGTTATACTTGCATCTCGCAGGTGGACACTCATGTCTATTAAGAGCCGGTCAGCGATTATTTTGGGTTTATGATTTCATGCAAATGAAATTATGATATGATATTACTACAATTAATTAAGATGAAATGGGCTAGTGACTTACGAGCAAGTTGGTCCACCTACTGGCTTGTATGCAGAAGAAACTGGTTTTGTGCTAGTGAATTCGTTTTCTCTCTTCGAACCCGTTATCCCATCAAAGCTCTTCCTGCACCAAAATTAACCAACCGATCAAATGCACCACCTTTTAAAATGTTTCGTATATCATAATATAAGAAGACAGAGGTTGATATATTTTGATAATAATATCAATTAATTTATAAATATGTACCGAGCTCTGTTTTGTTGTTGATGTCGATTATTCCATGGAGTGCCAAAAATTCTGGCAGACCCTCCTAGTTTATCTCCTCGACAAATCTCAGCACTACGATCCTGCATGTTGACTGCTTTAGCTAAACAAATTTTATCAGCTTGATTAACCGGGACAAGAACTGCATCGTTTGTATCAACGGCGCCGCATTTCATCAAATCGCGAAGCATGTTAGAAGCTCCATTTGAGTAACTCTTGCTCTTGGAAAATTGTGACTTGGAAGATGAAGATGATGAGAACGATAAATCTGCATGTTTACCCGCCTTTTTCTTGTTCGACGGACTCCAATGAAAGGACGCCGGGGAGGAATGATTTTCTGATTTTTGTTTTTGTTCAATTGTATTTTGTATGACTGTTTCTATGTCTTCTTCATGCATCTTCATTGAATAGTCCGTCAAACTTGATCTGTCTGAGCCAAAGGGAGGTGATTCTTCGAAAATTTCAGGCGACGTCTCCGGTGTCCGTGGGGCTTCGACTTTAGGATCCGAGTGTCCTTTGATTTCTTCTTTCAGTTGCCCTTGATGTTGGTCTTCAACCTCAATTGGCCACTAATCATTTCTTGAAACCGGAAGGTTTTTTTTTTCCGTATATAGAAGCATCTGTGTTCAATTGTAAATATTAGCTAGATTACTAACATTCACCTTTGTAAATCAAAAAGAAATAACAAGATTACCAAAAGTGGTATGTGGACTACTTTCAGATCCTTTTAGAACGTATTCGTTGTCAGAGATTGGGGTAATGAGACCATCATCCATTAAATCTTGCCAAACGTAACCACTCTTGTATCTCCTGCATTTAATACAAATTGAAAATCACAAAAATATCAATAGATCATATTGCTTGCTGTTATTTTAGCATATATAATACAACTGACAAACAAACCTCTTGTAGGACCAAGAGAAGGCTTCTGGCATATCTTTACCTCTCATTTCTGCTAGCCATCTTTTAACATCTTTTCATTGGAGAAAAACCCATCAAGAAACAGGAGTAGCTCAAAATGAAAGCATTATCCAAACAACACATGCAAACAGAGAAGGACGAGAAGATTAATGTAACAATTAACAAACCTCGCAGATAAATCCCATTGCGAGGGAGATGATGAACGCGAATGAGATGGGGATGCTCAACGCGACCCACATGACTGAGGAAATAAATTATGTGAAGTCTCCTCACTTCTCCTCCACCGTTACCTTTGGCTGCAACTTCCATTCTTTTTCTTCTTCTTCTACACAAACACAGCCGACAATAAGAACAATAAAGAAAGAGTACTCGATCGTCTTTTCTTTTCAGGCAACCAGTTTAATTGATTATCAATAAATTTCATAAGAATTCTAAAATATTCACATAGGAAACTACGATAGACCTTTGTCTCCCTGCCGGCCTGCCCACAAAAAGTTGAAAACAAAACATATTCCTAACACTTTAGATTTTATTGATTAGTAAATAATGAATACATTTTATATATGCAGGTCTGACATGCTGGAGAACTACAGCGTATAAAATATAAACAGAAATACAACTTTCTCGTCTAAGCGAAAATATTCATAGAAAGTCGAGACAAACTAGAGTAATTACCTCTTTCTAAATGTATATGCAAGCAATCAGGAAGAAGTTTACAGGTTTATATAGAGATCGGAGAGGAAGCTTATCACCTCAGAACTTTATCTAATTTCCCGCCGGGATTTAACTTAATACGCTAGCTATGCGGGCAGCTTTTGACAGGAATGTAGTTTTCCCAAAAGGGACTTGTTTAATTTATTTTTTTAAGAAAAGGTTAGAATATTAACAAACTTGATCCTTTTTTTGACTTATTAACAAACATACATTTTATGTATACAGGTAGAAGGCCAGTCAACATCACTAAAAATCACTATATGGATTATAAATATAATTTATTAGTTTAAATCTCACCGATGAGGGAAAAAAAAAATACTGGATGAAAAAAGCGAGCTACATCATTTATATATTTTTTTCAATAAAAGTATGTGATAATTTTAGCATAAAGTATTTCTAAAAACTTCCTAATCATAAGATTAGTTTAAGTTGAATTTGAGCAATAGTATTTGACCCTTAGGGCAGCATATACTCATTCGAATATTCATAAGAATTAGTATTCTTGTGGCTATTACCTTAAAGATACATGCATTAATATTCTTGTGGGACCAAAAGATTTAAGAAATAAAGACTAAAATTTGGAAAATTATGTGGTTAGGTTTTTAATTATTTAGTTTCTCTAAACATTGACGGAACCTTAAAGTAGTTTAGCTTAATTCTATAATACAGGGACAGTCGAGATATTTCCAAATTTTAATAAATGAGCAAAGAATTGAGGTCTGCACCCATCCAATGCAGTAAAGTTGAATTAAACGACCATTATTTATGCCATCCTTCCTTTGTATATACATGTATATGTGTGTATATGTGTGTGTGTGTGTATATATAATATTTAATATTATTGTGCATGGTTTGGGGGATCATAAAGGCAATTTAATTCATGCACCTAAATTAAGTTGATTGGTTTTGGTTGGTCTACCGATCGATCGAGAGATTAGAATATATATTATGGTAAGACGACCTAATTAAACATATCCAAAACTTTATTCAAAGGTAAGTAATCAATTGACCTATTCATCATACTGACGTCCTTCATAAACACAAACTTCTCCGATAACTCCATTTCGCCGTCGACCCTCTTGATTTGATCTCCTCCGTCTTCTCCGCAACTTCAGTCAAATTACTGTGCTGCGAAATCCGAAAAGGACACTTGTATCATACTACGTTAAGCAAAAATGTAACATAGTAGACAAGGGAAGTAAAATTCAAGCGTTTATCAAAGTGGATTTTCAATTTTACATCAAGGTAAATTTAGAAACAAAAACTTGCAATAACAGCCACCAAAAGTGGAAAAAAAAAAAAGTTTTAGTGTGTGTAAATTACCAATATATATCTGCCCATGAGCTTTTATTGGGAGATATAGTTAATGAAAGATATTGACTTGACACACCTTTTATCTCCTCTCTTCTGTTCCTTTAGATCCGAAAGTCATGATGATCCCTTCCGTATACGCATACACAGCCAATTGTACAGAGGCGACTGAGAGGCTCCGATGCTTTCTCTCATTTTGAGGAAAGAAAAGAAAAGTGTGTAACAGGGAAAAATTTGTTTTATCGGTGGTCTAAGGAATGGAGGAAGAAGAAGAAGAAGACAGATTGATACGTACCTTGGGCGTGGGGGAGTTTTTGACAATGAAAGACCAATAATTCAACGATTTTTGTGCATGTGTGCCGCTTCAGTTTGAACTAATTATATTAGAATTTGGGAATTATACATACCCAACCCAACCCAACCGTTTAAGCTACAGAATGAAGGAAGCCGTCGTCGTTTACGTTATTAATTTACACTGAGAGTAGTACATGTGATATTTGTAGGGTGGGGTGGGAGAGGTTAGCCAGTCGCACTTAAATGATGTGGGCGGAGATGCATTTGTATGGCCTTAAATCAATTCCTCTCTCTTAATTACTCGTCACTATGAAGACGGGGTTGTGGTAGGTTTATTACTTGCACAAATAAAACAATATATTGTATCACGCTATTAGGCTTAGCTCGTAAGATTAGATACCTGCTTATTTTCGGCCTTCTTCTTTGTATTCTATTCCATCATAAGCAGTTGACCGATCGCTAGATACATGTGATATATGTCTATTTGATTCATAATAATATTAATTCGTACTTTTTTTTGCAAATTATTGATCAATTAATCATTCTAATTCTCTCCGTTTTAATTAGAGAGTTGTAACGCATAGGGGGACAGAATATAAATATTATATATAGAACCTAACCTTCATTTCAGTTGATGAGCGGTATGTATACATAATTAACTTTTTATATACATTACAACTTTATTGTAAATGCTCTTTATGACACAATATTTCATATAATTTGTGATGTTAAAAAATATATATATATATAGATATATATATTCAGATTATTTTAACCAAAATAAATGGTACAATCAATCCTGCTGGGTGATAAAATCTTGTATATATATTTCTTAAACAATACTAACAATTAGTGCTCGTGATATTTCTTAGCTGGATTTTAATTTATAACCAAAAAAAAAAGACTTATTGCGACAGTCATATAGAGCCTTTTACGCATCCATGGCAATCAATCTAAAATGCAAACTGTATTTCTTCTACTGATCTGCAAATCAATAATCCCATAGTATCGGCTATTAACAAAGAGTCATTTAACAAAATAATATAAGGTACGTAAGAATTACGTAAAGCTAATATAATAAATTAAAATTTAAAAATATGAAGAAAACTTTTATTCACTTGATAAATACTCCGTCATAAATTTTGAAATAAAATTTAAAATATATATGTAACATTATTCTTCCACGTATATAAAGAAACCAAAAGACTGTGTTAGTAATTTTGTTAACATGTATATAAATTTCTATTGCACAACGTGCGTGCGTCTAATATTTCACATTCACCTTTCAGCCAAAACGAAGGGAGAGAAATAAGGAAAACAAATAAAAAGAGAAAAAGAAAGTAATAAAAGTTTTGCGAGGAAAACTGAAGAAGCTGTCAGAAGATTTTTGTTTTGTAATGTTCTGGTGCATTGCTGAGTAATCAAATACAATGCTGATTGATCAGTTGTCATCTTCATCGTCATAGTCGTCATCATCGTACATAATTCTTTGACTAGGTAAACTTTCAGAATCATGGTTAAATCTCATATGGTCAGGCATCCCAAACTCACTTTTGTTTCCACTGTTCTTACTAATATACTTCTGTATTACAAGAACCGATGCATGAGAAGCTAAATTATTAAATGTCCCCAACATATATCCCGCCATTACACCCAGTTCTGGAAAATTTCTCCAGTCTGATACAATATTCCAAGTCAGCGGCGACTCCACTACTTCCCCTCTTCCTACAATGTATAGATCATATTTATGACCAAGGTTTCTTATTGCAGCTATAGTTTCTTCACCATTATTCACTACCTTCTCAACGTAACTTATGGACTCATTGTTCATAGTCTTGAACTTGAACTCATATATATCTTCATCATCTATCTGCTTTTCTCTACCATAACCCGATGTATCTGCTGAACTCCCATCACCATTGTGGTCCCGACCAAGTCTGGTTACATCTTGACCTGGAAGAAATCTTACAACTGTCATTTTGACTTTAGGATGTCCAGCCATTCTCCATGCATAAGCTAAGGCCTCTCGGTCATCAGGCCCTCCTGTGAAGAGCATGACCAAGCGTTGTATTCCATGATCCTTTGGCTGTGACTCTTTATGTTTTGTTGAACTCAATCCACGATCAACAAATATACCCACTGAACAGGGCGCGTTTGTTAACATGTTTATGTTCACACCTGCCAAAGCAGTACTGTTTGCATAATTTCCGTTTCCGTCATTGGCTGTTAGCCGTTTGTGAAATGGTATGATAATCAAGGCGGCACGCTTATCCTCTGCGAGGCTGAAGATGTCTTCATGCATTCTTTCGTACGGGGATACAAATGTGAGTGTTTGAACAATGGCTGCCTCAGTTGTCTTCTCATAATTTGCAAAGGCTTTCACGAATTTTTCTGTCTCTGCTTGCTCGACATTAGAGTTATTCCCTGTGGACTTGCATCCATCATGCATAATTAACATTGCGGTAGTATGTCCTATAAGCTCCACAAGGTGGATAGCGAAGACGCGGATAGGAGATTGGTTGGTGGAGTTTGAAACCTCCAGTAGTTTAATCATGCCAGATATGTTGTGTGTCGAGTGGATGCATGCCAAGATTCGAAATTCTGCCGTTTGTTTTGTTAGCCGTATGGTTCTACGCTTGTATAGGACAAATTGTTTTCCGGGCTTGTAGGTGGCGGCGACGATGGGCTCTATCAAACACGTCATTACCAACACCGCTAGAATCATTAGAGCAAACACTTGGCTGTTCAGAGCCTGGATAACCAGATATATGTCAATGCTACTTGTTAATTTAGTTTGTATAAGTGATATAACAACTACGGCACAACATTTCCCAACCATGCCATTTGTATTATCAAAACATTATTAGGCATTTTAGGATATATTGGGTCATCCAAAAAAAATTCGATATATGTTTGTTATATTTCATATCCATACAACAGTCTAATAAAATAATATCACACACA
>JAXCLQ010004588.1:34674-44743 GCA_035584115.1 Cedrela odorata
ACACACACACACACACACACACACACACACACACACACACACACACACATGAAATTGTTGGATAAATTAATGGATACCAAATTTATAAATTCAAGAGGAGTCACCAAACACATATGAAAACTATAGAAAGGTAAGTATATATAACCTTTATACTGCGGGCGGTGTTGAGGACGGCCAATGCCAAAACACCTTTGGTGTTCATTAGTAGACCAAGAACCAGGCCTTCCTTGGGTGGCATGCTGTAAAGTAACGAGACAAGGAAAGTGCTCACAATCTTCCCCATGCAAGACCAAACTAAAACTAGCAACACAACCTTCCAAGATGTCCGGGAAAACATTAAGACAAGATTGGATTTGAGGCCAATGACTACGAAGAAGAGAGGCATCCAAGTTCCAATAACAAAGTCATTAAGCCTCTCCCTAAATATGCTTTTGATCAGTTGACCATGTGGCATAATCACTCCTAACAGGAAAGCACCAATAGCTGAGTTTAGGCCACATCCGTCCGTAAAGAATCCACAAAACAAAATACCAGCAAGAACAAACCAAATATGGCTGTCAGAGAGATTTTCTCCATTTAACAGGCGGCGAAATATCCACGAGAGAGCTGGACGAATTGCAAATACACAAAATAATATGAAGCTAAAGGTCGAGAGCACTGCGTAATATTTGCCAACATTAAGTACTAAGATGGCGAAAAGAAAAATCATCCATGTGCATAGGTCGCTCATAACTGATGAAGACAAAGCAGTCCTTCCGATATCCAGGCGGAGGAGCTTGAGGTCTGTGAGAATTTCGGTGAGCTCTGGAACGTTTGTGGCGGTGAGAGCAACAGCGCAAAATATGCAACCCCTACTATCAAAGTCGTCTGATTCTCCTACGGATAGCAAAAATAGGCCAAATCCAACAGCCATTGGGACAAAAATTCCAGCCAAGGCAATGCTAAGGGCCTTAGTTCCGGAGCGAAAAATTAGGTTTATATCCATCTCTAAGCCAACCAAAAACATGTGGAACACCACAGCCATGTTGGCAAATGTCTCTAACACCATCGCGGTCTTATAAGGAAAAATGTACTTTTCAAAGAGTTTTGTGTTCCCTATTATAGTTGGACCTAGCAGCAATCCTGTCTGCAAACCCAATAAGTACAAATCAAAATAAAAATCATACACAGAATCAATCATTTTGTTTGACTAATTCATAGCAACTGATATGCATGCCTGGATTAGTTATATGTGCTTTCTGGAGATTATTAATTTTGTGGAAGAAGGAAAAGAAAAATGAAGAAGAGGAATTAGAGAAGAAGCTGGGTAAAATGAAAAAAAAAAAGAGTTAATTATATATATTCAGCTGTAAGAAAAGCAAAAAGAGGGATTAAACAGAATTGGTACTTACGATGACTTGACCAACAATACGAGGTTGGCGTAAAGGTTTGATGACGGCTACAACCAGGTGATTCATAAAAAGGACAAAGGTTTGTTGCATGAGGAACATAGGAAGAGATGTTCTCAAAGGCATCTGATCATTTCGCCATACGCCATTACTGCTGCTTGAATTTGAATAATAACATGCCTCCATACCATCCTCAGTTTTTATCATTTTATACTCAATTCCTAAGGCATTCATCCTAAATTGCTGTGTATGTAGCTGTTACGGGAAATTTTTTTTTTTTTTTTAGAAATTCCGGGAGACAACTTTTTATATATCGGAGGAAGTCATAACCGAATGGTTGTCCATTTGTCTGGCCTTTGCTGGCTGTTTGTTGGATTCATACATATCTCCCGTTGGTGATAGCGTGTCAACACCTTTCTTTCAAAAAATTGCATGCCAAAATTAATTATTTAATTGTATCGCATGCTTTATTACCCCATTCTTAGAGTTATATACGTTATCCATAAAATGCTATATATATCTAGCGAATGAAAATAATAATGGTCGACATAAACATTATAAAAATTGTAGAGTTCTTAATTATATAAAATATTTATAAAAATTGTAGAGTTCTTAATTATATAAAATATTTATATTCTTGCACCTAAATTTCTTTCGTTTTAACTGTTAAGACATGAAATACCTTAACTGATTCCAGAGTCGTTACAAATTTGGTCTAGTTTTGCTGTAGGTTGTGGAAATTTTATTTCATTAATTTAGTGTAAACTTACTGAGAATATTAATACCTTAACTGATTCCAGAGTCGTTACAAATTTGGTCTAGTTTTGCTGTAGGTTGTGGAAATTTTATTTCATTAATTTAGTGTAAACTTACTGAGAATATTAATCGTATACGTAATATCAAGTCTAGTGATTGTGAGATATATAAGCCGCCCAATAAGTCTCCATTATCGTAAAGGGTCTTTCAACAACTCACTTTTAGACAAATTAAGTTTCAAATTTTGATTAATAGGGAAATCAACAAGTCGTGCACCAAGTAAGCCTGCATCATCAAGTATGTCAAGGTATATTACCTTTGAGAAATAACAATACCTTGCTTGAACCTGCTACCTCTAAACCATGAAAATGTTTTAACTTACTAAGATCTTTTATACAAAATTTGTCATGCAATATTTGTTTTAAGAACGCTAATGGTAATTTTATCATTCCCTATGACAACCATATCATCCACATAAATTAAAACTGTAGTAAAAGAATGTCCACATACCCAGTAATTAAAGAATAATCTGCCTTAGACTGTCTATATCTAGCATTTTGAATGACTTTGGAGAACTTTGAGAACCAATTCTAAGGTGTTTGCTTTAAGCCATTAAAGAATTTGTTTAGTCCACATATCAAGTTCCTCCTTGTCGACAAAGGCTTGGAGGAAAAATCATGTAAACTTCTTAATCAAGATCACCATATAAAAAGACATTTTGTATATCAAGTTGATGTAATGGCCAATGGCGAAATGCAGCAATGTCTAATAGATAACGGAAAATAACAAATTTGGCTATGGAAGTGAAAGTTTCAGTACCCTTCTTGTTGTGTGTAGTCTTTGGCAACAAGACGTGCTTTATAACACTCAATGGAACCATCCGAGTTGTATTTGATTTTGTAAACTCATATAGTACCAATGACTTTCTTACCTGATAGTAGAGTTGTGAGAGTCCAAGTGTTTTGGTGTTCAAGTGCCATGATTTTAGATTTCAAAGCTCCCCTTTAGTTTGGATCAAGCTTAACAAATGCAAAAGTTGTAGGCTCGACAAGAGTAAATATAATATTGAGAAAAGAATATTATGAAGAAGATAAATGGGCATAGGAAACAAAATTAGAAAGAGGATATCGAGTACTTGACAATGAAGTTAACGACGACCAGAGTGTAGCATTAGCGCTCTAGCATACTGATAATCTAAGAACCGAACGTTCAGGTATTTGGTACGAGATCTTTTACCCATAGGCGGAGCAATAATTGAAGGAGATAGAATGACAAAAATAGATGGCAAGGATAATGGGGAGGCATTTGGTGACTGAATCTATAAGTTTTGGAGATGTATCCAGTATAGGAGATGGTAGTGAGACGTGGCTATGAGGTGTAATAGGTTCATGTATTGGTTCGAAATGGGTATTAGAAGTGACATTTGGTCAAATTGATTAGGTTGGTCTTACTATGGTAAGTGAGAAAAGAGAAACATTTTCACATAAAATACAACATCCTGACTAGAAAAGAAAAAAATTTCTTTCTAAATCGTAAACCTTATAAACTTTTTGATCAAGAAGATAACCAACGAATATACATTGTCGTACTCTAGGTTCAAATTTTTGAAGTGGTCTGGGATTAGTAGAATAATATAAACAACCAAAGACACAGAAAAGATCATATTTAGGTTGGCTTTAGTATAATATTCCGATGGATTTTTTCTTAGACAGAACTAAAGTTGGCAAACAGGCCAGGTTGGGCTGGTAAAATATCGAGGACTATATTGATATATTAACAAGATAATATCGATATTTTTTATTACATTGACAAGATAATATCGATACTTTTTAAAAGTAATTGAACGTATCAATTTATTTTCTTATATATATCGATTTGGTTCAAATTGTAATTTATTATAAACTCTTTAACTTGAAATTCTTTATATGTATCGATCTCTTTTATATATTTTGATTTTCCAAATTTCATGCATTGATTTATTAATAATAATAAAAATATTATAATATAAAAAATAAAAAAATATTAAATAAAATAGGCCTATAGGCCACGAGTTAAGCCTAAATCTAGCCCACGATGGATCTATATTTTTAAGCTTGATCTGACACTTCAAAGACTTGTACCAAATTTATACTGTTCATGAACTGACCCAATTCATTTGCCACCTCTAGAGAGAACAATGTGTAGGCATTCAATTAATAATATATGCAGTTGTGAGATCACTTTTTCCCCCAAAAATTTAATGCAAATGAGCTTGAAACCATAATGCTCTTACCACATTTCAAAAATGTCTATGTTTTCTTTCTACAACTCTGTTTTATTGAGGAGTTGATAGACACGTACAATGAGAAATAATACCAAAAACTTTAAGAATGTGGTTCATGGAGATAAATTCGGTGCCATTATCAGCACGTAACTGTTGGACGTTAGAATTAAAGTGGTTGCTCAGATAGGCCAAAAAAGATTTTAGTGGTTTAACAATAGAAATAGAATTTAGAGTAAAGGAAAGACGACTCTGTTTGGCTGAAGGACAAATATCACAATGACCAAAATTAATTGGAATTATTTTTATCAAATTAAGAGACGCTGATGCAGAAGGGTGCCCGAGTCATTGGTGCTAGACACCAATATTGAGAGAGTAACGAGTAGTAAGTGATTCGGCCTCGTTTAACAAATAGTATAGACCATTAGTCATCTTCCTCAGTGTCAAATCTTGGAAGACACAAAAATTCGGATGAAAAAGAATGGTACATTTTAGATCTTAATTTATTAACTGATAACAAATCAACTTTAAATAAAGGAACACAAAATACATCTTTTTGAAGAGGTATGAATTTAAGGCAATTCAACTTTTGTACTTTTTGGGAGACTAAGACTCAGTTAGTAGAGACGGTAAATGGGTCAGGTTGACTTATGAATAGTGTAGGTTAGCCTTGGCTCCGGCCCATTAAGGTCTAGGTTGGGTATGAAGATATAAGTTGGTCGTGGTTCGGCTAATGACTTACATATTCATTTAATTTAATATTTTTTTATTATTTATATTATAATATTTATTTTATTTTACTTTTTTATTATTAACGAATCGATACATAAAGTTTGGAGGGTCGATACATAGAGAAGAGATCGATACGTAGAGTACAATATATTGATATTTTTAAATAAAAAATTTAAAAATAAATTATAATTTAAACCAGATTGATATATATATATATAAAATAGATTGATACATAAAAAGAAAACAAATCGATACATTTAAGTTAAAGATTTTAAAAGAAATTATAAGTTTGGCCATATGGATATATTAAAAAGATAAAATTGATATTTTTTTATAAAAAAAATATTTATAAATATTTAAAATTAATATTATAGGTTGGTCTAAGCTCAGGCACAGTCTACAGTCTACAATCTACGTGGGATAACTTTTATGGACCATGTCAAGTTACATATTTTTTAAGCAGGTTTAACTTTATTGTAGGGGCTCGAATTGACCCAGATCCCTAATTTCTAACGGAATTCAATTTTACTTACCGGGCCGCCCGTTTTCCACCTCTGCCCATTGGGAAGCTTAACAAATTACGTCATGAAAGTTGATAGTTTATGAGATAAATTGGACAAAGAAGAAATATGATCAGTCGCACCAATTCCAGTGTTGATAGTTGTTAAAAATAATGAAGCATCCTCCTCCATCTTCAGTGAAATAATATTGTGGAAGGTGTTTATGTGAGCAAATTTTGTTTTGATACCATGAAAAATAGAAAAAAAAATGTACGTATGTAAATTTCAGGGAGCATAAAAACACGTTATACTATTATAATCACAAGAAATTTTATACATGACAACTAGGGTCAATACTAGCTTAAAGCAGCATGTTCAATCTTTTCCAGCTGGATGCTTCGCTAGACTCAAGTTATTAAAACAATTAATCCAATGAATAATAATAAAGCTTCATTTTTCATCTCCACTCCAATTCTCTTTCTCCTTAGGTCCTGTTGGACCTTCCTCTCCCAATACTTCATCTGGTAGACTCTGCACAAATTTCTGAAAAGCAGACTTAAGTTTTCCAGGAAATAATTTCTCCACCTTTTTTATCTCGTCCGCAATGTCATAATTAATTTCGGGACCCCATTCTCTAAAGTAGTTGAGCCAAGGTGGCTCAGTGATAGCAGATCCTAAATACTCAGCAGCAACAAGCGAAAATTCTCGTCCAGTATCCAGGAGCAGGCTGAGTCATTCCTAATTCCAACAGCCCCACTCCCTTGTAAAACTAGTACAGGCTTTGCATACATCGCATGACCATGTAAGGATGAATAGGTGACAGCTTTATTACCACCTTGAAACTCCAGCTCTGATGCATTCACGCATGTTCCACCACTATGTTGCGAGAAGTAGACTTTCAATTGTTGCCCATTGAAGTTGCTGATCCTTAATGTCACATGCTCCCAGTCACCAACATGCTGTCCTATCTTTCCTAATGAAATATTAATAAACTCAACTTTAGCCCTCGAAGGTCCGTTAAACTGGTAGAAGATCCATATCGCCAAGTCAGTGTAACTTGCTCCCAGCATGGGCTTCGTCTGTAAATAAACCTGAGAGTTTTGTAAATATCCGTTCTTTACTCTCTCTTCGGCCTTTTTATCAACAAAAAGGTCCAAACAATAGGCGCCGTCAATGGAACCTCCTTGGGGAAGGTTCCAGCCCGTTGACTCAACTGGGATTGGTTTAGACTCTTCTCCCTTTTTGTAAAGTAATGCCCCGTTGTCAAAAAACCAATTCACAGAAGATGGTAGGTATGTTTCGTTTGGATGGAAGTAGATATAAGGCGAGTAAGCTTGAACCAATGCCTCAATCTGGCGTGTATTTGGCATTCAAGATAAATTGGACTTGACATTCTTTAAACAAGCGAGAGAGAAAGGAATATCGGACCCAGCATTGTTATTCTGGGCTGCAAACGTACCTACACAGATACCCGTAGCTTGGGTTCCTCTATTGCTGGGCCTTAGTAAAAAAGCATTGAGCCCATTTGCATTGCCGTCTTTACCTGGACCCCAAATCCACGTGTCGATCTCGCATTGGTCGGTTAAGTCAGAACGAACACAGCCCTCTTTTCTAAAGACGGCTTCTCAGGAGAGTTTGTGATGACATTGCCAATGGCTTTGGAACCGTTCGGAGGTGTACGTAGCCACTTGTAACCAATGCCATCTTGTTTGATCTTCAGAGACTCGCTGCTCCAAACAAGAGTGTAATCAACAGGCTTCTTCAAAGAGCCGCCGATAGGGTGGTCTTCTGTATCATCTTTACCTGCCAGAACCCACCCGAAAAGGGTCTTGTTGTTGGGTTGGGCATAGCAGCCAAGCAGAAAGAATCCTTCCGGGATGTTTGACGGTTCAAAAAATGTAGCACCAATGCTTTCTGGTCCCCCTTCATGGGTAGCCCAAACTTTGTTGAAAGATGATATTTGAAACACTTGTAATCCGCCAAGATCAATTGTTCCAGTCGCAAACCCTTCACCTGCGAGTGCGACATAAATAGGTAGATATGTATATATCCATCAAGTCAAAGTGAAAAACAAGGAAAGAACATAATCCAATTCGACCAGATTCTGAGTGATCAAAAGCCAACACAAGAAAATCAGAAGTACCTGGTGGCCAAGTTGGTATCGGAGCGGGAAGCTTAAACATGGTTTCAATGGGCAAACCCTTGCTTTTTTCTTGAAGATTTTTGTTGTAGCAGTGACGAGAGGGCAATTACCCATTGTAGTTCTTTTGAAAGAAAAAAGTTGAAGATCAAAGATCTGATAGAATGAAGGCTACGAGGAGAATAAAAGCTAACGAGCAAAAAGCATATTCTGTTATTTTGCTATTGCAAGGACTGAGAAAAGTGCAAAGTGCATGCAAATAAATGGACCACTAAAGGATTTGTCGTGCAAGGAAGCCAATGGAGTTGTCTACAATGTGCTTTCAAGTTTCAATTCTTGATCAACTTCTCTTTTACACCGAGCAGACCTTTTTTCTCTGTTCTTTTGTTAAAATAGTAGTTGCTTGTCCTGTATGTATGACTTTGCGGCCGTATATGCGAGAGCCAGGCAAACACGAAAAGATATATATAAAATTGATTAACAAAGTTCTGATCAAATTTTTGCGGTGACCACTAAGAAAACCTAGTTTTAAGATCACTGTAGGCATGGACAATGATGATAAAAGGTATATATATATATATATATATGCGTCATGCCATATGCTTGCTTAATTTACCTTGCAATACAAAATTGCCAAAAGCGATAAATTAGCTGTGTTCGGAAGCAAATCAATTTCATAGAATTCATGTTTGCAGCATCTTTAAAATGTTTCTATTTGCTGAAGAGAAAAATACAAATAAAATAAAAGTCCAAGTACAGCGCATATGTCTGCCCAAATCCAAATAATCCGTTGCTTTAGTGAATTTTGACGTTGTATATTTGAAAATATTAAAAAAAAATTCATAAATGTATTATTTATTTCAAAGTTGTTATTTTCATTTCACCCAATTAAAAATAAATATTTTATAGTAAATTATGATTTTGTCGTGCTAATTAGTAAATTAAAAATATAATAATTAAAAATTTTGAAAAAAATGAAAAATTAATTTAATTTTGATAAATTTTATTTATTTTATATTTAATTTAATTTAATTTTTTAAGAATTCATAGATTTAATTCATCAAAGAATTTAAAATTATATAAATAAAATTCAATAAGAGCATTAACAATTAGATTTGTTTTAATTTAATAATAATTTAACTTATTATTAATAATGTTGCATTGGAAATAAAGGGATAATAACGAAACTAAATAATGCTTACTTAATCAAATAAATTCACGTGACATTCACACCACTAGTGTCTATGGTTTTATCATCAGAAAGTACATTCACCTAATGTCTTTATCTTTTTAATATTTTTTTAATTAAATTATTTTATTATTCTTTATTTATTATTGTAAAGTATGATTGAATGTAAAAAAAAATTATAAAATTCAGGCAAAAATATCTTTTTCATTTTATTTTTTTAATTAATTAATAAAAATTAATACCGTCAAAGATATATATTTTTTATAATTTTTGATAATTTATAAAATATTTTATTTAATTTTAACTAAATTGATAAAAAAAGTTGAACTTGACATACTCGTTCCATTAATCGGAATTCAATCATACGACGAATCGGACCGAACCGGCTTGAAATTAGAATCGAAATCGAAATTATAACCTTAACCAGTTCGGAACTAAATAGGAATAAAACAAGCCCAGAATCGGAATCAACTCGAATGAAGAACTAGAACCGACCTAGCCTATTATTGGTTCCACCACCAGTTCCAATCCGGTTCAATTTCAATTACTTTTGAACCATAGAACTGATCTACCATATTTTTTAGTTTAGGCCAATTTCATCTTTCCAGCTTTCTTAATCTGGACCAAACTAGTCCGGAATTGCCAATTCTAAACTATTATACACCATTAGAAGCATGAGGTAAGGTCATTTAGTGAGTTTAAGTTTATCATAAGTATAGTGATTCAAAAATTGAAAAGTGAACAAAACGAAACATTTGTGACTTTAGTGCTTGGAAGGTAATTAGATCGGATTTGAAATAGATATTTTTAAATTCATACTAAAAATTTAAATAATAAAATTACATTAAATTTATAACAGATTTGATATTTTATTATTAAATTTACTTAAACGTATATTTAATATTTACTAAATCATACAGGTATTGGTAGATTTTTAGCAAAATTTTTATCTATACTTATTTTTTATTAAATATTAAATATATAAATTATCTAATTAAAATTATAAAATTTTAATATTAATTTAAAATAAAATACATCACTTACTTAAAATATCAAGACATTTAACATAAAATAAAATTGATCATAATAACTTCATAATATATA
>JAXCLQ010004618.1:28393-49869 GCA_035584115.1 Cedrela odorata
ATGCTATTGATCTGATAATGAAATGCGTATTTCCTGCTATTATGCATTTTTTTAATTTCTTTCACAAATTATGATAAACTTGAATTGCTTTTGTTACCTTATTTATTTATTTACCAAGTCAACATATCTATGACTTCAATTACGGTTTATGACAGTGGTATAAGCATGTTACTGTATATATTAGCTTAAAAGTAACAAATATATTTTTGTCTTAACAGGATAGTCTGATTTTTCGAACAAGGCTATCATGTTTTCTGCAAATAAACTTAATTGCTCTAAAATTTTCTTCTATAGTTTCGGTGTGATCTTAGAAGATTAAAGTTTGGTAAATTATTGACCTAAGTTCACAAATTAGCAAGGAATTAGAAGATTAATCCTATATTTCAGTAGTCTCAAATATGTTAAAGAAGTAAATTAGCATATTACCATTGCATTTGGATGAGTTTATCAACAATATCGATGGCCTTTATTACTAATTAATGCTTGTATCATTTAGACAAAATGAAAAGGTTTGATGTGTGGTGCAACGTTGGGAGTGAAACATTTGACATAGCTAGTTTTTTCTAAGGAATCACCTTGAGACCAAACATTGAATCCGAATCTCCCCCACTTGATTAAACTGTGCTTAATATAACTTTGCTCCTGATTGTGAGCATAATAATGGAGATAAAACCAAGCTGAAGCTTCAATTGAAAAAGATCTTTTACCATGTCATATGAGATTATTATAGTGTACTCATAAAAAGCTAAACCTTAGCTATTATAAGTTGCTATATTGGTTTATTTATGGATTTTTTTTGTATTCATTAAATTTAACTATCGAAGTTATTTATGTAATAGTAAAAAAATAGTATCAGTTAACAAACAGTTCAGGGGAGTTAAGCATGTCTTTCTATAAAATTTTCTACAAATTTTTGAGAATTTATGTTATAATTGTCTATTATTATGGCATGTTTGCCATGTTCACCATTTAAACGCATGCAAACCTTTATATATTTCAGTATTAGTATCATGATATTTAATTTTTAACTTATTGATCATTATTGTTACGTTCCGAATTTAGAGTTTATATGTGACGACCCTACATACTTTTATGATGCATTGTTTACATTCAAAATGCGTCAAGAGAGCCTGTAAAACTTTTTTTTATCAAAACGTGTATCACAGTTTACAAATTATTTCCTCCCATCATTAGGAACATTATCAATCATTGATAATTTAAGATCAAGTCATTCATAACCAGGTTGAACAAATATAAATATTTACATAATCATTTGATTTACAAATATTTTTATAAATACCTAAATAAATACATATCTAGTAGAAATAAAATACATTAGTAAGTCAATAAAAAACCTACACGGAGTGTCAAAAACTCTTCAACAGTTACTACTAATCTGCATAACTTGAAAACTGTGAAGGTGATGGGTGAGTATACGAATATACTCTATGAGTAAATAAATTAAATACATATATGCATACATACACACGTATTTCTAAATCATGATATTGAGATTAGTCTTGAACTTATGCACAAAAATATATATACATGTTCACTTAAATAAAATAATTGCAAAACAGTTCATAGGTCTGCATTTAGTTTAAAGCAATTAAATCGAGCTGGTTATACTTTTTCGACCGCTACCTTAGCCAAGACAACGTCGAAACCATCAGTGAATATTTCATGCATAAAATCATATACAATAAATTTTTTTTATAAAACATAAAACTATTTTCCATGCTCGAAAAAATCATTTATTTTTCGTAAAGCATGTATTTATAAAAATAATCGTCTTCTCATTGATGTTGGTTCCGAGTAGTTACTTAGTGACACAAATAACTGTCATCGTAATCCGTTAAATCCAAGATATCTCTATCAAGTCACCAGAACTTTCCATAGAGTATTTATAACCGTACATACGTGCACGGTACACAGTGGGCTTGTCATGACATTTCCTTCTTATACTAACCCACTGTGGCTTTATTCACTTATGCGGTCACTCATAGGTCAGTCTATAGGTTATCTCTCTGCAACAACAATCAATAAACTAGCTCACTAGTCATATAACAATATTTGACCTTACTAACCTCATCACCAATATAAATATATAAAACAAATCATTTTTAAACAATTATTATAAAACATATAAATCAAATTCGGTCTCCTCGGCCATTTTAGTATGGATATCATAAAATTTTTAATAGTAAATCACATAAACAAACATACCAATATTAATGTAAAACAACTATAAACATGTTCATTTCATATTACACTTTAACAAGAAAACTTGCTTATTTAGCACACAAGCATACATATAAGTATAACACACATATATTTATATATTCACGTATACATAAATTTATTCACAATAAGGAGAAGGTAACCACTCCCACTAAGGGTCCTCCTGCCCACTCGTTTTTTCCCATGGGTTCTCGAAACTTAATATCACACATATAAATAATCATAAACTCCATGATTCAAATAATTATATTATAATGCAATAAATGCAATACTTGTGAAAAATGTGACTAAAATTCTTTAATTTGATACATTTTACTAAATTTAACTAACTAAGGTTATTTACCTGATTTTGAAATCTCGTGGCCAACTTATTTTAAATTCTCATTTTTGTCTAATCCAAATTTACACATTTCTATCTAAACAACCAAGTCCAATTTAGATTAAAGCACTATAGTAAACAATTACTATTTAGATCGAAATATTGTAGCACATTCAAATTTACTGTAGACATCATTGTAGCCCAAGAGAAAGTCTATACACTCTAAGTCTTCCCAACAATTACTTTAAAATGTAGATCGGCAAGTAATGAATATTTTGGAATGAGTTTGGAGTCTCACTTACTAAAAAAAATGGCCGAAAAATGAGAATGTAAATTTAGAATCCTGTAGCACATTTATAAAAACATATCTCTATACTTTGTATTGAATCGGATGTCTTCAAAATTTACATACAACGATAGATTAGATGAAGAAGATTGTTTTGGTATGAGGGGTAAAGCTTCACTTGCCAAAAATATCGTTAGAATAGTGATTTTTAGTTGCGAATAATGTAGTAATTGTATTGTAGTAGTTGAGAGAATTTTAGAGTATTGTAGCTCCATTCCTTTTGCTCTCTTTTTGGCAAATAAGTTTATATAGAAATAAAGAAAAAGACTAAAATATCCTTAAAAAATTTTAAAATTTTGAAACTACTGTATACATACAATGACATACAAAACCCAAAATTCTCGATTTATTCATACCATGAAATTAACTTAAGTCAACTAAATCTTAATAATTTATCAACTAGTCACAAACTATGCATGTATGAAAATAATTGTCATAAAATGACTACTTTAACTTTATTTTCAAAGAACAAGATTAATAAGTATTATATAATTATTACATTAATAATAATAGAAAAAATGAGCCACCACTTAACACATCTTTTATTAATTAGTGCTACATCAAGAGAATACCAATTTTGCTTTCTAATTTTGCAAGTGTAACAATTTGGATCAATTTACAACACAAATGTTATAATGTCACAACACAATAATTTTTTAGTTATATTTCCTAAATTATTTGTTTTATATCTCAAATCTTTTTTATCCCTAAAATTTTTGTTGCATATCTTTCAAGTTTTTAAAGTTTTTAAAAAGAATATATCCTGATACACCCTAATTTTTAGTTCAATACCCCAATACCTATTAATTTTAAAAAAATATCCAAGTATCCCCATGACTATTTTCGATAACTTTTAAAATATTACACCCATGGGTTCTTTTTAGCATGGATGGATGGCATCACAATCACTACTGTGAAAGTGAAACATGTGCATTTTTTTTTTTGGCATGTTTAAAGGTTAATCTTAATCATCCAATGTTTCTGATTCAGGAAACTCGTTGTTACAAATGTTATGCATGCTTATATCTTAGATTGTCTCATCACTTCTCCCACTTCTTTTTTTCTTCCTTGTTTTAAATAGTTATGGAGAAAGGGAGAGTGGCCATGATTTTTCAAAAGCCAAATGGAGGAGGTAAAAAGATAAAGAAAGAGTGAGGGAGGAGAATGTGAAAGAAAAAATAAAATAAATAAATGAATAAAGGGCAAGGGGTATTTCATATCATTACCCCACACTTCAAATTGCTCTCAAATCACCATCATCATTGCATTCACTAGTCACTACGACTCCCCTATTTGAGTTCTTTCTTTTACTTCTTGTACTTGCTATATTTTCTTCATAATATACATATATAATTTATGTTATCTTTATTAGTACAAATGTTGTTTGTGGTTACAACACCAACAGGTTGTTTTCATTAAATATTTGCTTTTCCATTGTTAATCATGGAATCCTAAGCTTTATTTATTTGTTTATTTAAAGAGTAAGCTTTGCCAATTATGTTTTTAAATAATGCTAGCATTGGTTATCAAAATTAATGACATTAAACACTATGATAAAATCAGAAGTTGAAGAAGAAGATAAAAGTTTAATTTCAAAATCAATATTGAAATTAAGATTGAGCATCATCATCTCATCATCTATTGAGTCACTATTGAAAGTGATTTTTTTTTATAATATATATATATATATATATATTAAAGCAACTCTGTATTACATGTGTGTGTGTGATAAAATTAATTCAAGAAAATAAATTCTCTTATAAACTTTCTTTTGTTGGTAGAGATGTTCTTTCTTTTTTGATGAATTTAAACATCCTTAAATTAATGTTTAGTTGTTTTTTACTTCATCGATTTAAAATGTTAGAGTCATATTTTGATATGTTATTTAAGTTTTTATTTTTTTAATTAAGTAATTTTTATGTTAAAATTAATTCAAGAAAATAAATTCTCTTATAAATAAAGAGCTTATAATATAGAGTTTCATGAAGATTTTCTAAAACTTTGGTTCTATCTTTTTCTCATTTTTGTTACATTAGCCAACTTGTATCAATAATATGCACATACAAACAAATTCTTTAATTGGTAGCTAAATTTCTTTTATCTAACAAACTCCATTGTCGTTTAAAGTAGATGGGGGGAGGGAGACGATAAATCTAAGCATGGGAAAGTTACATAACTAGTATGACACATATATATTTACCAACTTAGATGTTACAATTACCAACACATTAAAGTTTGAATTTTGTTTAAAAGAAATTAGGTAAAACAGGCAGTCTTAATGAAAAACATTCAATAAAATTATATATGTTATATATTTTAAAATATTTATATTATTTATTTTTATTGCTAATATGATTGATTAAATTCAAAATTCGCGTGTATGTGGTGAGATTTTATTGAATAGATATATAGATAACATGGTATGATAGTCTCACATAAATCTCTCTTTAAATATTAATGTTGGTGTAGATATATTTTTTAAAAAAATTAATTATTTTTTATTACAGTTTATTTGAGACCCACAAGATATTGCCTATACTTTGATAGAAATTAATATAAGATATAAATTAAAGAATTAATTCCAACAGTTAAATCTCACATTTATTTTGTAATTTACAACCAGGGTGAGTAGAACAAAACTGATAGTTTGGATTTGTTTAAAAATGTATTGATTCGTTTTCGGTTTAAAAAAATCTAAACTGAAAAATATTCGATTTTTGGTTTAGATTTAGTCAAAACCGAAAAAATCAAACAAAACTAATATTTCAAAATCAGGGCCAAATGGAACAATCCATTTCTATTTACGACGTTTTTAGTTTAAATTCCATCATTTCAACTTCAATTGTACCCTAGCTAGCATGAGAAATTTTATTTTGTAAAATATATATAAAAGTCTCAACTTCTCTTGAATATATTATTAACATTAGACAAGCCTAGAAACCCAATTTTCAACTTTATAACGTCTTTGAAGACTTGTAAAAAGCAACAATAATATATGCTCGTAAATGTAAAACTTAAAAAAAAAAAAATGAAGTTGTTTGCTTACTTGAAATTGTATGCCAAACAGTCCCCCAAAAGAAGCAATAGAATGGATATTGTAGGTCTAGGTCACGAGGATTTGGACAATTCAACAATTTTCTTAAGCTTATCTCTATTCCCAACTCAAACTTTTAAGTCTGAAAATTAAATTTTTATGTTGTGACCCAAATGACCATGGCCCATAAATGATATATATATATATATATATATAAATGGATGCTTAAATATAAGGTTCAAATTTGTATCATTATTGGGAATGAAAATATGGACCTTTGTATGATTATAATACAAGATTAAGCAATAAAATAAAATACAAAGGAATTTGTTGGAACATATTTCTTTATAACCACGCGTACCGTGTGGCCAAGCCCAAGGGACCCTCTTTCGATTAGGACCAATAATATTAAAAATCTTAGCTTTTTTTTATTATTATAATTAGTCAAATTTGAACTTGTTTAATTAATTAATTAAAAGATTCAAGACCCATATTCCTCATAATTTTAGACCGAACTTTGAATTAAATTTAAAAAATTATTTAGGATTTTTTATGATACGTTAACTTAGATCATTCTAGAGAGAGTGGGCCTGTAAAATGTTTGTTTTTTTTTTTTTGTCAATTTTCTTTGATTAATGGATGTTTGAGAGTGTTTTAATATTATATTAAATCAAAATTTCGGTGTTGAATAATATTTTTATTTTTTTAGGTCAATTGTATAATATTCGATTTAAATAGCCACAAAAGTCTTTTTTAAGAGTTAAAAAAAATTAGAGCACTTTAGTGGAGCGTATCTTTTAAAAACATTATTAACTAGTTAATACCTTTTATATTATACCAAAGATAATTTTGAATGAAGAATAACATTAATATAATTTATTTTTGATATTCCAAAAAATTAAATAAAAAATTTGAAGATTTATTGAAGATATATTAAAATTTGATATTGAATACCTTTGTGTTTTTTATAATGGATAAAATTTGTAATGATGTCAATTTCACTTGTTATATTCACATTGAATTTATTGATATATGTTTAAATATGTTAAGCATTAAGAAAATTGTATATAATTATATATTTAAATAAAATTAAATAATTTTCTGTGAGAAATTTGTGCCTGAACATACAGTATCAATACATGGAGTTATGAAAATCGATACATGTACAAATGAATCGATACATGGAAGATACAGATCGATACCCTCTAAAGAGATTAATATTTTGTAAGTTAGAAAGTTCAAAATATTTACAAACTTGACCAGATCGATACCTTCATGAAAGAGATCGATACTTTTTAAGTCAAAGAGTTCAATTAGATCAATACCTTCATACAACAGATCGATACATTTCAAAATAGAGAGTTCAAATTTATTTACAAACTCAACCAGATCAATACGTGAAGGTATAATAATTGATAAGCGGTGTCGAAGAAGAATCCAAATTTAGCTTTAAGTGAATGATTCGATACTAAAGTCAAAAGTGTCACATACCGGTAAATCGGTATCGTGATAGCATAAAGGTAGAGATATCATACCCCTATAAGTCTCGGACAAAAACCTGTACATGTAAATTATAGTGCAGAGAACTACTAATCATATGCATGACTCACAAACATACTAAGGGCTCCATGCCCATCACAATTCCAAACATAAACCAAGATACTCATAAATAAAAGAGTATATGCACACATATCAATATGCACAGAAATATACAAAAGACACACTCATAATTTATATACATAATTAGACGTCGTGCCCAATGTACAAAACAGACCACAACACGAACTCCAATGTTCAGTTTTGACATAACATGTGTTTAAACTTACAATCAATTTTTAGACAGAAATCATATTAACAAGACATCCACTGCATATTATAATAATTTCCAAAATTAAAATTTTAAATAGTTAAAGGAAAACAGAATAATATACAGTGATGTGTACAGATTTCGGGTCAGATATCAAACCGCCCTTCGCCCCCTACTTCTTACATGTACCGGTACCTTCACATAACATAAATCAGAATGTGCTTTCAAATCACATAAACTTCTCGGCCAGGGTTAAATAAAAATTAAAGTAATGACTAGTATACTATCATAAATACAGAAATCATAAATAAAATACAATTCAAAACACAATGGCCTCTTCCTGGCCTCAAAATAATTTCTTAACAACTCCTCCACAACAATATGCACATATAGCTCAAAATAGATCTTATTTTTTTTTATATATAAAATAGAATGTAAATTAATTTATAAATAAATTATTCCTTATTTTGAAAAACATTAAGTTTTATAAAATAATTTTTAAAAAATGAAAAATATGTAAAAATCTGCTCACAGGTGTCGCAAAAAACGGAACAGAACCTCGATCACTAGGGGCTAGATGGTCACTCCTTCGATATTAATATACTAATTATTAACACATTTATACTAATTATTAACATAATAATTTAAGTACACATGTTTACAATTTAGCTACGATATTAATATACAACAAGGTTTTCCCATTTTTTTAATTCTATTTTCTTTTACAATCCGAATCTAACGATTAATAATCGAAGTGTCGATTATATTTAATTTACTATTACTAACCAAGTCCATACGATAACACATTATTTCAAAATCTAAATCGAACGCAACGATACTATCACTATTTATATTTTTCGACAAAATTTAATTTTACCTAATCTAATAACTAATCGGTTTACTTTTAACCTAACAAGTATAATCTACAAAAATTGTCTAGGATCAACAGTATTTTCCTGCATAAACAGTGAATTATCGAAAAATGCATAAATATGATAATAACGAAGCTAGGAACCATACCAAGGAGTCAATTTAACCATAAGATGTCCGAATTGCAAGTAATTTCAAAAATCTTCAATTTGTGAATAGTAGTACTATTATCCTCCCGACTAAATCGTTAACCGAATCGCCCAAACGAAGCTCCTAGAGTGTAGATCGTGTCGTGTAGATGTGATTTGTAGTAAAAAAACGAAACTTTAATCGATCAAAAATCGAGTAATTTGGGAGATTTGATAAAAAAAATAAAGAAAATGATGATAAAGGAAGCTACTGGAATGAGGATGTTAAATTGAAATTAAATTTTAATAAAATGACCATTTTGCCTTTGAAAAAATAAGAAGAAATTTAATAATAAGGGTAAATATGTTATTTAAAAAAATTTTATGTTTTAGGCTTCAATTCTCTCTCATCTGATCTCAGATTTGACCCAAATTTAATTCATATCGATCCTTATCAAGTCCTCTTTCCGTAGAAATAAATCATTTATCAATCGAAATTTTTAATCAACTCTAATTTTCTTTTGAAGGTTAAGTATATGAATAGAGTTTTAAAAAAATTTTCTAAACTTAATAACTTGTTATCAAATCACTCCTAATAACTAAGTAAACACTAATACAAAATTATTTACTCAGTTTTCATTACCTTGACATAAATTATAAAATGACCAAATTACCCTTAGTGTATAAAATAACTAAAATGCCTTTAATTTAAATTTTGGGTTATTATAAAAAGAGATCGATACATGACACTGATTTTAAATATAACGGTAATATTTTTCTACCATAATGACTAGTTTTTCACTCAAGGTTTTTCAAAGCATTCGTTGGAGATCTTCATCAACTATAAAAAAGAGTTTTTCTTCGTAGAGACTATATATATGAACAAAGAAGTAATATATTTTAACAAGTGAGAAAGTAATTTAAGAAAATCTAAACTAGAATTTGAAAATCATTATTTAACAAGAGATACACTCTTAAAAAATACCAAGTAAGCTTTATTTGTATATTTTTTTCATCTTAAATAAAAATTTCAGTGAGCTATATTTGTAAATCTATCCTATAAAGATAATACATTTTTTTAAATCATTTTTAAGATTATTTTTTATTTTGAGTTACATTTCATCGGTTTAAAGAATGAGTTATATTGGATTACACTTTACCCAATTAAAGCAAGTTATCATTGAGTTTCACTTCACCCGGCTTAAGAGAAGTTGTGTGATTGCCCTTTCACCGTTAAGAATGAGTTGTGTTGAGTTACACTTGATCTGAATTAAATAAAGAGACTAGTAGAATCTCGATGCACTGAAAATCTAAGAGAGTGGGTTGATGTTGTGTTTGTCGAATCACTATAAATTTCGAGTTTATTTTTTCATTCCCTTCTCTTTTATATTTCTCCTTTATATTTCAAGCATCCAAAATCATTGATTTAATTATATTATATACATGCATTATATTGCTCGAATAAAAGCATAACTAGGTGAATTTAAATTTCTTAAATTTTTATTAAATTCAATTCATCCACCTTGGCCAACAAAATTTTGAACGCAAATTGTAAAAATAAGAAATCTTGTTCTTCTTCCCTTTAGCTTTGTAGTAGCCTTTTGTGAGGACACTCCTCAATTGTCTTTTCGGTCAAAAATTTAAAAGTTGAAAGTGGGTTTTTTATTTAAAGAAAAAAAATAATCTAAGCTTTTAATTCACAATTAAAATCCTAACAACCAATAGATATTTTTTTTTGAGACATTAAAGTTCAATATTCCCCAAAAAAGCAGTTACAAATTTCCAACAAAAGGAGCAAAAAAATTTTATCTCATTTTATTTTTTAAAAAATTTTATGGGCATGGTTAAAAGTAAAGAAGAGGGGACAAATTTATCTTAGTGGTTGAGTTAAACAAACTTGGGATCCACAAATTTAAAAGCTAGTGGGGAGAAATTGAAACGTTAAGGCATTGATTTTTGTTTATTTAGACTAAAGCAAAAGTAATTTGGAGGGGCAAAACATAAATTTGAGGTCCCTCCAAAAAGTAATTCGTTTGAATATATTTAATAATTTTGTTTTTAAAATATATCCATATTTATTTTTGTAAAAGGATTGAATAATATAAACTAATGAGATTATAAAATCCTATATAACTAATAAATATAGATATATATATATATATATATATTTTAAAGAAAATATTAACATGTATGGTGCTGTATTTTGATCAAATAATAAAAATTAAAATAATAATTGTTGGTATTATCGGTTTAATTGATCATATCTCATGTAATATTAAAAAAAATTCAGGAGAAAGGAATTTTTATTTTTATTTATATATTGTTTTAAAAAAATTGAGAAAATAATTTTAAAAAAAGAGTATTAAAATAATAATTTTATGGTTGAATTCGAATTTAAGAATTAAAAAAGAAGATGGAAATGAAGTGGATGCATAGGGCGGTGCAGCCCCTGCCTGGCCTACTTGGACATGAATTCTATCTTCACAAGCCATCAAAACTCAAAACGGGAATGCCCAAATTTTATTAGTTTCAAGCCAAGAAATCAATAAGAAATTCCGAATGTGATCATTTCATATCCAAAAAAAGAATTCAAAATTTGAATTTCTTATGCACTTTTTTGGTCAATTTGTTAAAAGCCATACAATTGTCACTTAAAATAATAATTTCTATTATTTTTAAAAATAAATAAATAAATAATTATATTATTATTATCATGTTGTGTTTCATATTTAATTTGGTAAACTTCTTTTCTTAAATATTTATTCATAAAATCCTTCTCGTCAATATTTGAGATCTTTTATTTTATTGATTTATTTAATTATTTTATAAAATTAGCATATCTTATTATATCACCGTTAATATGTATTTGATATCAATCTTATATTAAAAATATATAAAATTACATATTAAAAAAGTTATAAATGTTAAAATTAAAATGCTATTATCATTTAAAGAATCTTTCGAACTCATTAATAAAATCCCTTAGAATTAACGATCAATTATAACCTTAATTACCTAAGCATTTATGTTAATTAACCCATTTAAGTTTAAAGATAGCTCACACAACAAAAGAAGAGCACCCTATGATGTTATATAAGCTAAGCAAACAAAAATGAAATGATTTCATTTAGTATTTGCAAAATTGAAATTATACCCCCATTAGAATTTGTTGATTTTTGCTTTTAGGTTAAAATAATTAATTAATTAATTTTGTAAAAATATAAATAAATAAATTATGAAATCAAAAGTAGCAAAAGCTTGATGAGAAACAGACTTCCATGATGAGGAGCATCTAGCATCCTAAATGGGTCACATACTTTACTTTGAGAGTGGTCCACCGTCTCATTTTTTGATGTTTGTGGGCCCACCATTATCATACTGTAGCATTGGCATAAATGTCCATTATAAATTTGAGTTTATTTATTTATTTATTTATTATTATTTTTAAAAAAAATGAAAAAACAAAATAGAATTTTACATGTAAAAAAACCCCGAATATCTAAATTTAAAAAATTAAATTATTTTCTTATATATATATATATAAAGAAATATTATATATATATATTATCGATAACTTATATATGAAATAACATTATATTAGTACTATTTAATATTAATTAACAACATTGCATTGTACTATAATGCAACATTATAAATCATAAGAGATTTTGAAAGTCTAATATAAATTACTAATTTGATTTGGGTTTGAGATTATGAATTCAAATACAAAGATTTTAGAATTTATTTATTTCTTTATATTGTGGTTAGATGGATTGAGATTATAAGAAAAGATTTCTTGCCAACCCCTCCTTAGTCTACAATAATAATCTATCAATTGTTGAATTTCAATGGTTACTTGATCCTGTCAAAAGATTACATATTAAAAAAAATACTTTCAATAAACATTCTTTTATTTTGTGCGACTCAAATAAGATTTTCTAGTTTTCTTCTTAAGTCTTCTTTGGCTGTCATTCCAATTCAAACCGCCCTTTTTTCAGTCTTAATAAAACCACTTGCTCCATCTACTACTTCTCTGTTCTCTCTCTCTCTCTCTCTTTTCTTTCACATCTCCTTCTTCTTCTCTGGTAGCTTTTCCTTGCTCCCTTCTTCAATTTCTGATTCTGTGAAAACAGTATTAAGATCTTCTACTTCTTCTTTCTCTTTACATTCTGCAACTTCCTCTGTTTCTTATCTCTCTGAATATAATCAGAAAATAAAGTTACAATTTAATGGCAGCCAACAAGTTTGCCACCATGTTGCATAGAAACACCAACAAGATTACTCTTGTTCTAGTTTATGCATTTCTTGAATGGATTCTCATCTTTTTCCTTCTCTTAAATTCTCTATTTTCTTATCTTATCATCAAATATGCTGAATACTTTGGTCTTAAAAGGCCTTGTCTTTGGTGTGCTAGGCTTGATCATTTCTTTGACTCTAAAAAGAACAAGGATTCTTATAGAGATCTTGTGTGTGATGATCATGCTAAAGAGATTTCTGAACTGGGATTTTGTTCAAATCATCGAAAACTATCTGAATCTCAAGATATGTGTGAGGATTGCTCGTCCTCGTCGCAGCCTGAATTGTCGAAAGATTATGCGTTCTTTCCATGGATGAAGCAGATTGGTTTGATTCAAAGTTCTGGTGAAGTTGCTGTTGAAAATGGTGAGATGAATTCGAAATGTTCATGCTGCGGTGTGAGCTTGGAGAGAAATTTGTACCCTCCTTATCTCTTACTCAAGCCTTCTTGGGAGGTTTTGGAATATACCCAGAAAGGAAATTTGATCAAAGAAGATGCCCAGGAGGAAGATAGAATTGATGATGTTGATAGTGGTCATTCTGATCAAAGTAGATCAGAGTTTGTTTTCGATAAACCTGAAGATGTACTGAGGATTGAAGAAAACAAGGAAATTCTGATTGAAGGAACAGAATTGGAGGAGGCAGAGGAGAATTGTTCAGGTTCTGTTTTTAATGCTGATTGCAAAGAAGTGGTAATTAATGAAGATGAAAAAGTTTCTGTTGTCGAACAGAAAGAGCAAGAGACAATCAAGGAAGAAAACTTGAATGTGTTGATCACTGATCCATCTTCTGACCAGAGCGAAAATCAAGTTAAAAAAGAAGCATCTCCTAAAATTGCAACCAAGCATTTGGAGTTTTACATCGATGAAGATTACTGTAATTTGATTCCTGTAGAACTGATGGATCCCACCAAAGCAGCAGAGAAGAGAAGTGGATATAAATTGAGTGAGGAAGATCAAGGAATTTGCGGAAATGAAGATGTTATATTGGATTTCACCTTGCATTATGTAGCAACACAAGCTAAATTACCTCCAATCCATGAAAGTGAGGAGGAAATTGAGGCTGCAGAACTGGAGCCTGAAAATCTTGAAGTTAATGAGAGTGAATGGTCTTCATTCATACAAGCAGAAGTTGCAGAATCAAAAGAGGAGGAGCATGAACAAATTGCTGTCGAACAAAGGACTGAAATCCCATCTACAGATGAAGAAGATGATGTTCGAGCAAGTGGTGCAGCAGCAACAGAAGATATGGAAGCAGATGTTAATCAAGGTACATGTTTAATTTTATTTTTTCATAATTTTCATTTACTGCTTTCTGCTGAAATTGGATTGTGAATTAAAAGCAATTTGTTGGTATATGCAGTGTGTGATGATTTGGTTCAAATGCAAAATGATGAAATTGATGCTGAGATTTCGATAGGGACAGAGATTCCTGATCACGAACCAATTGATTATATTCAAACTCTAGAAGATCTTCCTTCATCTCCATTCACAGAAGAAGGTGTTTTCCCTAGTTCTTCCGAATTACAGACAGATAATGATGATTATGGTAAAACACAATATCTTACATTATCATTTTTAGGAGCTGAAATTATTAGTTTTTTTTTTCGATAATCTAATATTATACGTAACATTAGGTTTTGAGCAAACAGAGGATGATTTAGAATTTAAGACCATAGCAGTTGAGATAAATGAAGAAGCTATCAACAGTCATTTATCCTCAACTTCAGAGGTTAATGAGGTTGAGGAAGAGAAAGTTCCTGATACGCCGACTTCTACAGACAGTTTCCATCAACTGCACAAGAAATTGCTACTACTTGACAGAAGAGAATCAGGAACAGAGGAGTCTTTGGATGGAGGAAGTGTTATAAGTGACATTGATGCCGGGGATGGAGTATTCACTGTCGAGAAGTTGAAATCAGCATTGAGAGCTGAGCGAAAAGCCTTGAATGTTTTGTATTCTGAATTGGAAGAAGAGAGAAGTGCTTCAGCCATAGCAGCAAACCAAACAATGGCTATGATAAATAGGCTTCAAGAAGAGAAGGCGGCCATGCAGATGGAAGCTTTGCAATATCAAAGAATGATGGAAGAACAATCTGAGTATGACCAAGAAGCTTTGCAGTTGTTGAATGAGATTATGGTAAAGAGGGAAAAGGAAAAAGCTGAGATAGAAAAAGAGCTGGAAATACACCGCAAGAAAGTACAAGATTATGAGGCGAAAGAGAAAAGACAAACGTTGAGAAGAAGAAGCAGAACTTCATCTGCTTGTTGCAGCAATGTTGAGGATAGCGATGGTTTATCTATTGATTTGAATCATGAAGTGAAAGAAGATGATGGTTTCAACCATTGTGAAGAAAGTACTAGCCAAAACACTCCTGCTGATGCAGTGCTGTATTTGGAGGAATCATTGGCTAATTTTGAAGAAGAAAGGCTATTAATTCTAGAGCAGCTAAAGGTTTTGGAAGAGAAGTTGTTTACATTGAATGATGAAGAGGAGGAGCAAAATTTCGAGGATATAAAACCAATTGATCATTTCTACAAAGAAAATGGTAATGGCTGCCACAATGAGACTCATGATTCTAATGGTGTTGCAGCAACATATGGACATTTCAAAGAAATGAATGGAAAACATCATCAAAAGAGGAAAAATATTGGTTCAAAGGCAAAAACTCTTCTTCCTCTTTTTGACGCAATCGATACTGAAACTGAAGACGGCGTTTTGAATGGAAATGAACAAGACTATGATTCTGTTGCCTCACAAAATTCTCCTGTTACCAAATTTGAACTAGACAACAAAAGGGTAGCCGTTGAAGAGGAAGTTGATCATGTCTATGAAAGGCTACAAGCACTTGAGGCCGATAGAGAGTTTCTAAAGCATTGCATTAGCTCATTGAGAAAAGGAGATAAGGGCATATATCTTCTCCAAGAAATTTTACAGCATCTTCGCGATCTGAGAAACGTAGAAATCCGGGCAAGAAATATAGCAGATGCTTCATAGTGATCAGCATTGCTCACAAACTACATCCAAAAAGATTATATGTATGAAATCTTCATTCTTGCTGCTTTTATAATTACTCGTTACATTTGTATCTTGAACATTGTTTGCTGATTAAACTTTTGGTGCTCGAAAAATGCAGATTGCTGTTCTGAATTTCATTAACAGATGCAAATTCAGCACAAGGAAAGCACAAACTCTGCATTGTTCAAACATACGAAGGCAACAAAAACTTTTAAAGGGAAGTTCCTCAAATGGAGAGGGGAGCCTCAAGGTGGACTAAAACAAATATGAAGTCTACCATTTTCTTTTCAGATTTGATGATTTTGTGTAAAAAAAAAACCCAAAATTTTTTTGTGGGTTAAACTCATCATATCATTTCTTTTGAGGAAAAGAGAAAAGAGGATGAGTTGATGAGTGTATGTGTGTGTAGAATATAGCCAAGCCAAGCTGTCATTTGTATTTTGTTGTGAGAAAAAAGAGAATTAAAAAGGCAAAATGCCCTGGCTAACTGGCTTACAAAATCTGTGGGTGATCCAACAAAGATTCCAATAGCCAGGTAAATTAGCATTAGGCATAATTTCTAGAGAATTAGAAGTTTTTTTTTTATTATTTTTTGAGATTTTTTTAATCTATTGGGGAAAAGGGGAAGGAGTAAGTAACTCTCTTTTTCTTTTTCTCTATCTTTTGAATCATTTCTGTCATAAGGGGTTTGTTTTTTATTTTATTTTGAGGAGGGAAAGTTGTATACTACATGTATTCATATGTAAGTTTATAAAGTGAGTGTTTGTTTTTACATTGTTTGTTGTTTACAGTTTATATATAGGTGGGAATAGCTTGAATGACGGCTTTAGTAGGACTTCTTTAATCTTTCTTCTAACTGGTGCCGTGCTTCTTTTAATCGAGGCTGAGGTGTTATACTACCCTTGATGACATCATTGAGTAGGATTGTTGTTGCTTTGAGTATAAAGCAACTTTGGGCTGGTAGAAACCGACAATATTTAAGCAATAACAAAATTACTAGTAAAAACAAAGTTGTCGGTTGGCCTTACACTTACAGCTAGGATGACACTGCACAAAATATGCTTGTTTCATGCAAAATGTTTTCTGAAAACATTATTTACAAAGTATTTTTTTATATATACATATATTTTGTTTTGCAGAAAAAGTACTTGCCCTTAGTCCATACTTAACACTGCTAATTAACACTTGATTTCAAACCATCAACATAGAATTCGAACACAAAATTTTGACCATATGAAACTAAGATCACATTAGTTAATTATATGACTCGAAAACTTCAATTATTAAGTTAGAATGTAATATTAATATTGAAAGTTAATTGAACAAAAATTCTTATGTAAGACTTAATCCAATAATTAAAAATAATAATTGAAATGAACAATCAAATTTAATAAATACATTGACAATCAAGAGAACTTGTAAAGCAAGTATTCTAATATTTGATCTCGTTATAAACCACAAATTTTCGACAAATTTTATGATGATTTTTATATTATCTAATTTTATTTATTTTTTCAAATTTAAGCCATAAATCTCAATTGCATGTGACACTAAGACTTCGGTTTAATCAAGAATACTACTAATTGTACTTCTAAATTAAGCGTACTTAACTTCTTATAAAAGTCTAATATGGTGGCAGTCATAATGTTACACATATATAAATCAAAAGAAATTAAATCATAACCTTATTCTAATTAATTTTTCAACTCATACGATATGATATGATATCTTCAACATGCTCCATAATTATGTTACATGCATCAAAGCTTTTTAAAATTTGTGTTCTTTCCACGTGCATCGTATTATTCAAAACTTGATGAAAGCAAGCAGCTTTTGATTTATTTCAATATAAGAAATTTAATTCATATATTCTTTTTAACTTTTGGTTGGAAGGAGCAGCACCTCAGCTGGACTATAATTAATAATCCCCCCTTGCCTGGTGACTTTTCAGCGGATGCTTAATTAACTACTAAAGCTTAATTAATTAAAAGGTTAATGATAATCTAAGGTTTTGATTGAGGTTAGGTAGCTTTCATTTTATTCGATTAGATGCAAGGATTTTCCCATGTTCATGTACCAAAAATTTCTTTTTAATTAATTATAAGACCAAAGATCTTGGAATGTTAACTAGAGGTAAATGAGTGGATTCTTCTGAGTAGAGATTATTATTAATTTTAATTAAGAGAAAATAACATATACTTTCTTAAAGATTGATAAAATAAAATAAAATAAAAAGTACTTTTACTTTTTATTAATTTTAAAAAATACTCATACAAAATTTCATTCTTAAATTATTCTATTAATCTAAATAAATTATCTATTTTTATGACAATTACTATAATACCCTATAAATTATAATTATTTTAAAAATTAAATATACTGTACTTTCCTTATTTTTATCTAAATTTACTAATTAAATTATCGAACGGAATTTGTGTAAATATATTTAAAATTTGTAATTGTAAAACTAAAATAAATTTATAATCAAGACATAATTTTATCTCACTTAATTAATTATAATTAATAAGGTAGCTTGACTTGAGAAGAAGAGTGTTAAGTTATGCAATTACAAGGGATGGGAACATTTTGACTTGTTAAAATTCAAACTGCTTTGAGCAATTAATGTTGAAAGAAACATGTGTTTGAATTTAATCTAAAATTCAACCCCGTTTGAAAATGTCATGGATTCTCTCTTTTCAGATTAACATTGTCAGAAATTTGTCTTTGACTTCAACCTAGTTTGAAAATGTCTTGGATTCTCTCTGTTCAGATGGGAAATTTTAAAAGGATGAATGACTATATATAAATATTATTTTGTTCTAATAAATGGTTGAGGATTCCTTCCAGAGCTTGTATTGTTTTATTTTATATGGGAAATGATTGTAGGTTTTCTCTTATTTGAGTTAGTAATACTTTATTTTCTTTTTTTTTTAATTTATATATATATATATTGAAAAAAATCACTTTTAATCTTTGTCATTTGTTATTGTTGTTAGTTTTAAAAGTTTAATTGTTATTTATTTATTAAAATAGAAAACATATTATACTAAAAATACATAATTTAATATTAATTTTATCGATACAAACTTATATAACATGTCCGTAGATATTATATATATATATATATATATTTTACCCCCTTAATTGAAAAAAATATATATTTTACCACTTAATTCATATATTATTTTTAAATTTTAAATATACGGAAAATTTTACATCTATTGTAAAATTGAAAATTTTAAAATTTTGAATGGATCCTCATATTTATGAAATTAACGAATAATAATATATTATTTTAAAGTATTACATATTGGTACAAGTACAACAACTTTGTTTTTTTAAAATAATTTGATTGGGGACCAATATGAATTATTTTTAAAACAATTCCATTATTCATTAATTATATAAGTATGAGGGTCCATTAATTATTTTCAAATTTGGGGCCATTTGAAATGTTTCGAGGCAGAAACTCGACTTACAAAATGTTGAATAGACCCCCATATTTTATAATTAACAAATAATTATAAAATAGTTTAATTTATTTCATATTAATACCCAAACAAAGATTTGTCAATTTCAAACATTTGGGGTCCTTTCAAAATAAAAAATAAAATAAAACTTGTTTAACTTTTTGGAGTGAAGGGCATTTTCATACAAATTCATTTTTTTTTTGTTTGGTAAACAAATTATCAAGGTACCTATTTTGGTAAATTAATTTATAAATGCGGTTACTTTGGAAAATTTCTCAATTTTAAATCCTACTCCACCTTTTACCAACTCAATTTATTTATTTATATTTTTTAAAAATATAAGAAATATAACTACAATATACTATGATAAAATTTGTTTAAGAATTTGTAATAGTAGTACTCAAAAAAAATTCAATAAAAATTTAAAAAGACATTAAAAAATACTTATGTATATTGTCAACTTATTAAAAGATTGTTCCAAAAACAATAAAAATAAAATTTAAAATTTTTAAACAACTAAACTTGAATTGATAATATATCCTTATAAAATACATAAAAAAAAATAGTAATGCCTAACGGGCCCAACCCGACAGGTTCGAGCCGAGTTGGAAGCTCGTTATCTCAGTCCAAGTTCGGGTTTGGAGGCGTAACAGGCTGTGTTGCAAAGATGAACAGTGTCAAATCAGTTTTGGTTCAATTGTGATTTGATTCGGCCTAGATCCGTTGGTTTATTAATTATTTTTTATATTTTTATATTTTTTATTTAATCTGACGATTAAATAGGCCCGAATTCGCTGGGTCAACAATCTTTCAGATTCAGCTAGTTTCGAGTTGGGTCCCTGATTTATTCTACTTTAACCTGATTCAGCCCGTGTTCACATGGGCCGGTGTAAATTCGATTTTTTTTGAACCATGTCGCAGGTTAATCCGACTCAATAGCTACCACTAATAAGAAATTAAACATTTGGTCTTGATACCACAATTAATCAATTATGTTATAATGACAAAATTGTATTCAAAATAATGATTATCAACTAACAGTAGGGACTTAAAAAACTATTTTTTAAAAAAATAAAAGACTAAATTGCTATATTATGTCAAATTATAAGATAAAAGGTTGCAAATTATTTTTCATTTTGTGGGCAAATTGAGCAATTTGTAGCAATAGTAAACAAAGTGCAGTCATTGATAGGATTCAAGTTAATTAATTATTTTTTATTAGTAACAACAGCAGTCCTGTCTTCATCTATAACTCAAAGTTAGCTAAGGGCTGAGAATTATTGTCAAATGGATTAGGTTAATTTAAAACAATAAGTCATTTGTATTTATTCACAAAGTCACTGAAATCAATGGATCTGTTATTATCATCACATATATCCAATCCCACTCCATGAAATTTCAATGGTTTAATTATTAATGAATTAACTTATTATTAATTATGTGAAACATTAGTATAGGCCAAGAAGGAATCCAATAAATAATAATAGTATAGTGTATATAAATAATAATGCAAAATCTGATACAAATTTCATTATTCTGAATTTCTATAAGCTGTTTCCTACCGTGCACGATACTTCACTGCTTGCCAAAGTGCTTTCTGCATGCTTCCCAACTTCTGGTTTTTAATAGAGAAATTTATTACTTACTTTCATCTCTTATTTAACGAGACAATAAGCATATTTTGAGTAGTCAGTTCTTACAAATTATAATTTTGACAACTCTTTTGTACATGTTAAAAATTTTAAGCAAAATTATTAAAATTTAAAAGTTTTAAATTATCAAACATCAATTTTAAATAATTTTTTATTTTAAAATTAAACTATTCGATAGTTTGCTTGACCATTTTTAATGAGTTTACAACATGATTCTATTTTATTTACAAACTTAAATTAAATAACTAATTCTGAATATATAAAAGGAATATATTATTATTATTATTATTATTAT
>JAXCLQ010004654.1:0-27062 GCA_035584115.1 Cedrela odorata
GCAAAGCATACAAGAGTGCACATGAGCACTGAGACACACACAACATGGGGAATGAAGGGATAAATTGGATGATGCTGAAACAAACCTGCTGCAATGTCAATTTTTTAGCAATACTATCCTTGCCAGCTTGGATTTTATGGGTAGATAGAGCCAGCATCAACTCATCAGCACTACAGCCCATCAGCCTGGCAGCAGTGGTCACAGCTACCAGAAGCAAAAAAAGTTGAAGTCAATTAGGGTTAAACAAATATATGCACTACTGATAAGCACATTATAAAATAACATAGAGAAAAGTTTAACCGAAGTTCCAAGAAAAATGGAATAATTTCCAAGAGGGATAAAGCAACTAGTGATAATTGGACAAAACACAACTTAATAGGAGCATTCATCACGTATACTCTTTGTAAATTTTCCCAAAGGAAAAAAAAAAAAAGACACCTTCTCTTTATCTATTAAATCCAGCATCACACCATCACAAAATACATCCCTAAACTCCTAAGTATATTTCAACACTCAACGGCACAAAGGTAAAAAGAGGGTATTCAAGCTCAATTCAGATATCAGGTTGGTTTAATAAATTTTAAGCAGCATACACCCAGTTTACACTCAAAGATGCGTTTGAACTAGTAGAGTTCTATCCTACTATGATGGATAAGATAATTCTGGTTAGTGCCATTTGCTGAACAGTAAATGATGGGTTTAATTGGAACCTCAATCCCAAGGGTAGATCAGCAATATAACATCACCACCCCACGAAATTAACTGCATCCTAACTCACAGAAAAAAGGACGAGAAGATACAATTCAGAGTTTTCCTGGATTGGGATTTCAGGCAATGGAAGTCATTTAATAAGTCATACTGACTATCATCACCGGCATGCTTCATGAGAAAAACATGCAGAACAAATATTATTAAAGCGACAGACAGAAATTTTTTGACATTGCAAATTTGTGGGGCTTTACGCTAGAACCATAAAGCATAAAAATTTAAAAGAGTAAGAGGAATCAGTTACATTTCTGAAATAAAAGCTTCATTGTAATACTGGTATTACAAGGTAAAAGTAACACTAGCCTACTTCTATTGTCATGTATTCCAATACATTTTCAATTACAAGTCATTAGAAAGGCTAACTGCTTTATTAGTATATACATAAACCTATTACATTTTATCGTACATGTTGATGACCACATCATTGTATGTTACCATCATTAAGTAGTATTCCAATACCTTTTCAATTACAAGTCATTAGAAAGGTTAATTGCTTTATTAGTATATACATAAACCCATTACATTTTATCTTACATGTTGATGACCACGTTATTGTATGTTACCATCATTAAGTAGTATGTGAGGCTTAAGCAGAAAGGCAAAGCCAATTAAAAATGCCATGGTAAATTTCATGATTAAACTTAGTTTGATGGCATCCCCTTATATGAGGACATATTTCAAGAACAATTGTATCAGAACATATATCAACTATTTCAACAATCAGCAAATCTGTTAGCCTACAAACTACAATTGATAGACAAGTGCAGTTCCCATTTGCCGATGTGCACCAACACTCAAATCACCGCTAAAGAAAACACCATGTAACCCTTCGGCCACAAATATAGTGAACTCAATGGTTTCATTTATGAGACATGATAAATCATAAGTGGTACTGGATAAAATAATGAGATAAGTATCAAAGACAGTGATCAGACCCATTTAACAGAGAAAAAAAAACAGTGATCAAACAATCATCGATACAACACATCATATAGGAGACTTCTGTTAAAAAGTTGTCCAACAGAAAGCCTCACGTATAGGTCTTACCTTCATCAGCCAACGCCTCCACATGATTTTCATTGTCAATCACTTGAAATGATATGTTTCCCAGCCATAACACTACCGCCAGCATAGCAAATGCATGCTCTTTATCTTCTTTTCGAATTTGAACACTGTCCAAGGCTTCCTGTGGAAACAGGAAATTAACCCAGAAAGAAAGCAGAAAAGTAAAGAAGGATTGCTTGGGGATGGTGACAATAATTTCTAATTCCAATCATCAAATTACCATAAGTTTATGAAAATTTTGAGCATCATCAACACAATCAATGGCCAAACATTCACTCTGATTAAGGTAGTTGTACTCCTTAGCCATTTTAAGGTTCAGTCTCTCTGCAAAGAAACCATTGAAGTAATTCCAGAATATAAGAAAATTAGTTAATAAAATGAAGTGCATACTGCAATATAAAACAAAGAATATAATTTCCATCCCAAGAAAGAAGAAATCATTAAGAAGATCCAAAAAACTACACTTCCACTACAACTGAAAACCTGGCCCACTCTTAATGGAGGCAAAGCTGAGATTAAGTTGCCTGCAAGAAGGATTTATTGGCCCAAACATCAACCAAATTGATTAATCCCACATTTTCAACAATATATAATGTGACTTTATGAAACAATTGAGCAGAAAATTCCAAGTGCAATATATCATGCAGCAGATTCCAACCACACAACTGCGTGCCAACTACCACATAACAAAAATAATTGTTATAAGCATGGAGACTCCAAAAGCTCTACAGAAACAACTTTTAACATCAGAAATTCAAATCCTTCCAGAGAAGAAAACTCACTCCGAATAAAATATAGGGCCTTCCTACATGCATTCACACAGCTGATATAGCTTGTTTCCCATAGTCAAGGAAAGCATACAAACATTGGGTGTTCATCACTGAGGACAAAGTAACATAGCATCCAAATTATTGAAAAAAATTGCACAGATTGAACAACGGAAAAAAGCATACCTTTCAGAACTGATGGAGCACCAGCACAAAGTTGATAAAAGATATGGTATGACCTTTCACCAGTGGCTAATTGAACAACTCTTGACTGCTCAAAGTGACATGACCATATTAGAAGTGGCATGTGATAATCACTCAAAATCCAAGCTAAAGTTTAGATGGGGCAAGATGTTACCTTTTCTAGCAGAACTACCCAAAATAATCATTGGCAAATTGAAGTTGTTATAGTCATGTCATGAATTGCGACAGTGAGTCAAGTCAGTTACTGTGGTTAAAAGACAATATAAAAAAGTGAGCAACAACAGCACTTATTCAATTCAAACACCCTTACAAGTCTGGATTTTAGCGCCGCATATCTTCCCCAAGGTGCTAAAGTGAATCTCAATCAATTTTCCCTGAACCATTTAGACAAATGAGAAAACAGATTTGTAAAGCATTCTGGACAACTTCCATCATGAATTGGATCATTGGAAAATAAAACTTACAAATCGGCTCGAGTTGTCATTCCTGGATGTTTTGGCATTCCCAAATGCTTCAAGTATACTATTTGTCTGAAGGATTTCATACTCTATCCCATCACTGCCACCACCAAGAGTAGCCAGGTACTGCATTGCAAATTTTGCAGTCTCTGTCTTCCCAGCTCCACTTTCCCCACTGTAAGATAATTCAAAAGTGATTCTTTTGGCCACATAAGTAATCTGACTTTTGTAAAACATAATGAAAAGCTTATCCAATATATGAGAACACCATAAAAGTAAACCAAGGAGAGTGCCCAAGAAGAAGAAAGAAATTGTCAAAACTAACCTTATGATTATGGATTGATTTACACCATCTGCAAATAAATTACAGCCAACAAAAAAGTGTTAGTAACAATCTAAGCATGCCACCAGGCAAACCCAAAATTTTCTCATCAAATAAAAAAAAATACAGAAACAAAAAAGAGGAAGAAATAGAACAGAAAAGCTCTAACCTCCCATCATTTCATTGTAAGCAGTGTCTGCTATAGCATAAACATGAGGGCTGTCCATCGCTTTCTGCCTATAAGCTGTGATAAACTTATTTCCGTAAATGGGGGCAACTTTGAAAGGATTGACTGCAATCAAAACTGGCCCTGCTTTACTCTACAGAAAAACACAAGAAAACAGTAAAAGGAAAGTGGGAGGAAGAACAGGATCTGATCAACAGGTATGACCTGCAGAAGCAAGAGATTGATTGTGTACTTACATAAATCAAATCGTGAGAATATCTGTATTGAATATTATTAAGAACTGAAGGTTCGTTCAAATAACTAAGCTGTATAAGATCATCAACACCCTCAAGGATATCTGGATTTGCAGGTAAGAGCTCTCCAGTAGACACTTTCACAACCTATGGTAATTACAAAAGATAAGTGCAAGTACAACCCACCAACTGAAGCAGAAGAAACTCTTTCAATGGCTTTAATAGATTACCAAAACTTATGTACTTACGTTTCCTTTGGAAAGTGAAACAATTGCTTCATCCCCTGAAGTGGATTGTATCTTTCCAGATTCCCACTTCCCGTTTGCGAGTGGACACCAAACACGCAATTTCTAAAAGAATAATAAAAAGCCCAGCATTAATGTAAATACTACAAAACAATGTATATAAATCTATGCTGACAATACCAATAACATAACATACAATTATATTCTGATTTTTATAACATACAATTATACAAACTATCGACTTCTAGAATTTTATCTGACCTAACCAACTTTTTGGCGGTTTAGAAAGCAATATCAGTTATACAATTTTTCATGATTACCAATGTCCCACCCATTTATTGTGGTCACCTTTTTACTCAACAGAAAAAAAAAAAAAAAAAAAGACACCCATCACAAGCATACATATAGAAAGACAGTCACTCTTGCTCAAGCATATGTAACAGAACTGAAAACCATCCCCAAGCCCACTCAAAATTAAGTTAAAATGCTCAGAATCAATCAAATAAATAAACCAAGACTGAAAACCTTCTGAAGACCATAAGTTCAAATCCACACATATAAAAATTCAAAATAAAAATTAATTATAGAGCTTGAAACCATTTTCTAAGCACTAGTACAACTTCAAGTCAACACCAACACATTGCCAATGACTTACAAAATAACCAAAAAAATCACCTAAATTTATAATTTTTTTCTTCTCAATTACCATTCTTGTTTTAAATACTCATTTTTGAAAAGCCTTCATAAGACCTCTAAAACTTCAATTCACCCACTAAAACAGTCACATTAACTAATTCATAGTGTAAAAACTCACCGTAATCACTCTAACAACTTCACTTAAGACACAAAAGACATTTCCACTAACTACTGACAAAACAATAGAAAAGCCAAACATTTTGGGTTTTAGTTTCTTTAAACTCAAACTAAATAAATAAGGTATACAAATTTGTCTCAAATCAGGTAAAGTCAAACTACATTTTTTAATTAACACACAAAAACAGTAAAAACATATATTATAGAAGTAAAAAACAAAAAAAAAATCCTAAGCCCTCCACAAAATCAATTAGAACAAGTAATAAATAAAATAAAGTGAATAAATCATACAATTAAAAAAAATAGGTAAATAACCAGCACTAATATAACAAAAATGAAATCAGTTACCTTCTTGATGAAATACCCAATGTTATCTTCCCATTCCACTTCTCCACTCTTGGCCAACTTCATTACATTCACTTCCACAACTTCATTCATCTTCTCTTCATCTGCCGCCACAATGCTTTCATATGGTGAATCCACACCTTTTTGTTCTTTCCTCATTTTCTTGCTGCCAAAGCTATTCCTCTTCACTCCCAACTCCTTCTCTTTCCTCTTCCCATCTCCCCTTCCATTCAAATCACTCCTCTTCTCACCACATTCCACGCTAACTTTCTCACCATCTTCTTCCCCAACCTTAAAGTCAGTGGGCAGTGATTTTCTCGCCGAGGGCAACCTTGCCCTTGATGTGGGCCGCACTGGCAGGGCTGGAGGCAGATCCTGGGGCTTCTCACACTCATCCCGTCTCCTTAATGATTCCAGCATCTCCTCCAACGAGCTCCGAGCAGATAACATCATCACTGAACTTCTTTAATTTAAGCCTTAAAATTACTCTGAGAAATGCAATCGATTTATTCACCAAAACTCAAGGACTAAGTTCCGTTATAGCATTATTGAATAGAGAGCCAGGGAACCTGATTCAAACCGAAATACTACAAATTTGCCACTCAAACTGAAGCTATTATCTTGATTAGTGTCTCGTTAACGAAATTAGAGCTCAAGAACCCTAACTTGGATCAAACTAATTCAATTTCGCCACTCAAATTCTCCCAGCAAATTCGAAATTATTTTTCTTGTCATAGCTGTCAGGTGAAAACAGAGCTTTAAAACCCTGAATTGGATCAAAATATGGTGATTCTGTCATCAAAATCGAACTCAAAAACCCTGATTTTCATCACAATATTGCAAACTTGCCCCTCGATTTCTCTAACAAAACTCAAATCTCGCGTAACATTGTCGAAAACAGAGCTAAAGCCCTAATTGAGATTCAAAATACACAGAAATTAAGGCCTAGTTGTATGAATTTGATAATTGAAAACAAAAACATAGACAAAATGTAGGAAGGAAGAAAACAGTTTTGTTTTTGTTCGTGGCAGGAAAAAAAAAAAAAAAAAAAAACTGTGAAACTGAAAATTGGCCAAAGCGAGACGTGGTTTCACTAAAAACGAAAGTTACGAGGATAAAGAGTGACCAAGAAGGTTAAAGTTGTTTTACAAAACCATAACAGAATCACGAACAAAACCAGAAACTGAAACTAACCTTTGCGGTCCGGTTTCTCTGTTTTCCGATGACAAAAATTTTAGAATTTAACTTAGCGTAGTTGTCGGTGTTGCCGGTCCTTTTTGTTGCCCCCGCTACAACAGTTGTTGCTGATATTGCTTGCTTTTGTTATTGTCGTTGCTTTAAGGTTTTCGCAATGAATTTGAATTTTCAGGTGAGTAAGGTGCTCTACATTGATTGCTTTTTAGATCTAATAAAGGGTTTTAAATAAGAAAAAAAAATGTTTTTTTGTTTTATAATTCTAAAAACAAATGGATAAAATAAAAGTATTTGTTGGAAACAAAACAAGGCAGGCAGGGTCTGATCAAAATGGTAACAGATGACAGAACACAGGCACTTCTATGGACATGAAAAGCTGAGTGTTTCAAATTAGGGCAGAGTTATGCATGAAATTACGACTTTGGTACTATTACGTGGGTTCGAATTTTAAGTTAAATTCCTATTATACCCTTGCCATAAATCCATCTTTTATGCCCAGTTCTTAATTTTTCTTTCTTTTATACAGTATTATTAGATGTATTTTCTATTTTAAAAAGGCTACAACGAAGAAGAAGATCAACGAGGTAAGGGAAAATAATATATTTTGATGATTTATTGACTTATTACATAGACCAAGAATGATTCAAACCAAATGGGGGGTATGAATGTCACCATCAATAGACTATCATGGTTCAACACAATATATATAGATAAATGTTTACACCATTAATTAAGGGAATTAATCCTCTTTATGAAATTGGACTATACTTTTTTGAAGGACCCTTAGCCGTATGATCAAGTGGTCCCTCTAAAAAAGGGAATTGAGTTGTATTATGGCATGTTTGTAAATTAATTCCTAATTAGGGGCATATTCATGATCACTACATCAACGTAATGGTGGGGTGGCTCTAGAGGTCCGATGCGTGGTCGTCTGAATTTCTTCCTATTTGAATTGTTTTTTTTTTTTTTTTTTTTTTTCAATTTGACTTTGATTGAATCTGAATACAATATTCTTGCATTTAAACTACATGCATGACACGGATCTTTGACAGAATAAAATAATTTATGCTGACTGTGACATTGCACTAAATAATTAGACCAAAATTACATAATTACCCATTACTTAATTTTTTAAATAATAAAAATAATATATTAATTTCCCCTATACAAGGGTATATTGGTAAATTTGACTAAATATATACAGAACTTTAGGAATTATAATTCAAACGGGGGGAGGAGATTAATTATAACGGTAAAGTGGCCCCCGCTAATTAGGGGGAAAGAGAAAGGAAGATTATGAAGCATGAATGGATAAAGTCAAACAATAAGATTGGTTTGGGCTATGAAAAAGCCCACCTAATGCATGAAGTGTTGGAATTTATTGTTTGTTTTTTCTCTTCTTCTTCTTGCTTTAATTTGTTAGTTGGGTGACATTCATGCCACCATTTGGTTTGAATTGATCTATTTAATGTCTTCTTTTAATTGTTGTGCTCGACCAAATATTCTACATATTGAAGGCAAAGCTTAGTGTTTATCCGGCAGGAACAAATTATTATAGCTAGTGGTTGAGTTTTGATGTGTTTGGTTTGTGATATTTGTGAGCTTTGATTGTTTGCCAAACTATACTGCGATACTATTCACACAAACAATAATTTCTCGTGGGCAAAAGCCACTTTATTGAGCTAATTAAAGCTGTATTTGTGCAGATAATTGCTGCAGATTTGGCGTCCATTGATGAATGTATATGCAAGCTTTTATGCATTACCGATGATATTGATATGGAAGTTCCAAAATACTGGATAATTTCAAGACAAAACCTCTGGATTATCAACAGTTTTGTGTAGAATAAGAGAATGAATTCATGATTATGTCTCCTAAATGGAACCCATTTACTCATGGGATTGCACAGCACCAAAAAGCTTGTATGTGCAATATGATTATTAGCTCTCACCAACAGCAAGAGTAAGCTAAAAAAAATACTAAGATTTAAGAAGGAATTTCATTAAATATATACAATTATTTGCCTTTTTAGCTGCAATTCAATCATTACTGCATGTTCATCTTCTGCTTCTTTAATTTATTACCACCCAAAATCCAATCTCGAAAACCTTATAATGGGATGTGCTTATTCCAAAAGTGCTTAATTTCAGATAGTGCTAAATAAAGCAAATGTAATGTGATTTTAGCTTATGGGTTATGGCCTATGGGCACTTGCATGTAGGATTTTTTAGATGATGTGAACAATACTTGAACTAAACTACTAAAGCTTGTCTGAATACTGTCGATAGGCGCCTTCTCCTACTTTTCTTTTTGGGGGAGTCATGTGGTGGTGTACCTTTTAAATCATTGAACATCATTATTGGGAAGAGGAAAGTTCTCTGACAAATTATGGAGCAGTGCAAACTCTTAAAAGAATAGGAATCATATACCTACAAAAACTATTGGTCCTAAAGCTACTGCACCAATTCTTCTCTTATTAGTCATTACTTTGTTGCGTCAGTTGAGTAGCTGCCAAGTTAAATAATGATTCTTCATCACTTGCTCTTTGTTTATTTATTTTGTTTCTGGTAAAATTAACAAGAATACTATACAATCTTTGATGTGGAGGTATAAGGACAGCACAGGAAGCCTTGAATATGAAGTAAAATTGGTTATAGCTTTTGGACTTCTGTTGCAATTAGTGTATTTTAGCCTAATTTGACGTGGGGTTTTGCAAATTTTTGATGATTCAAAAAGTCAAAATCACTTGGTAATACAAGCCTCAAAAAAGAATATTTCGTTAAAGTGATAGACAAAATGAAGATGATTAGAAACACCTAACGAATAATGATTGGGGCCAACTAAAGATATGTAGCAGTTGATTGTCAAACAGAAAATACCAAGCTGGCTAGTTGTTCATTTTATCGCCTAATGGTATCACAACTAGTTGCTTTCCATGCACAACCAATAATACTTTCTTCCATTCCATTTCCATGTTTTGGTCATTTCTATTATAGATAGCTAGAAGTTGAGGACAACAAACAATATTGTCTTTGAAACATTAGATATTTCATTTTTTTATAGTGTGTCGCGGACATTTACGTTGTTTATTTAACATAAAATTTTATGATTTGAACCAAATTTAAATTTTTTGTACCATTTAAAAAATATTAATATTTAAAACAATCAATATTCACTACTTAAATATTGAATATTTGATTTCATTAATAATTATTTAATTTCTATATGTTTTAAAAGTTATTTTATTTCCTCTAAATAGTAAGTACAAAAAGTAAATTTCCATCTTGCAATGTAAGATGTTTTGTATCATTATCGATTCAAACATGGGCCAGTAAGCAAACAAATCTAAAGCCTAATTAAATTTTGAACAGAAGAACAGGCCCAATGTGTAACAAAAAACCAGGCCCAGTCTGTTCTATGCGAAGGTCGTTTCATTGTTTTCAATTGGGGTTTTTGGCTTGAAGTTCAGTAGTTCAGGGTTTAATCGTGGATCCTCTCTCAATATCAGAGATGGCGAAGAACAAGAACAAGAACAAGCGAAGCGGCGCTGTTTCGATGGATGTCAAGGAATCGACTGTTTCCGATATGCCTCAAGGTACCAAATTTATTCTCTTCTCTTAATTTGGTAAGATAAAAATTTTGATTTTCTTTTGTTTTAGTACTTGAAATTGTTGAATATTTAATTTGAATTTGTATGTACTGCAGCAATGGATACGTCAGAGTCTGGAGCACTAAAACCAGCTTCTAGTATGCTCAATATGTAAGTATTAACTGATATATTCATGGATGTGATTATGTGCATGCATGTTGCATTTTATTAATATTTGTTAGCAATTACAAAGAGATTGACAGAGCATTGGGTGCTTTAGTGTTAATGTTTTGTTTTCTACTCATAGGTGGGTGGATGGGTAGTCTCAAAAATGCTTAATTTTATTTATTTCTAGCAAGTATTGAATTATTTGTATTGTTAACATTTTAAACCGGCACAATTGGATACAAGTTTGGTAATCTGGTGATAAAGTAAGTCTTGCCTTATGTTGGTTGAATACAAATAATAATTATAGTGTTTAAGTGATTAAGCTCTCTTTTACGGATAGAGGATGATTAGAAGTTATCTATTGTGTATATTATCGAGGATGATGGAAGTGGCTACAGAGGGTAGTCTGCTTGAGATTTGGGCGTCTTCTAACTGCCATTGTTTGAAGGGATTTTTATTTTGGGTCTATTTGTAGGGTTGGTTTTTAAGAAGGCCAGGCTTGTTCTTCAGTAGTTCCTTTTTTGAATTGGTGATATTTGATTGGGGTTTACTATTGTTTGTAGAAGCTTTAGTATTCAGTTTATCTGTAAGAGAAGATGACGACAATTGCTTTTATCTCATTTCCTTCTTTGTATGTCTTCCGGATCTTGTGTCTGGGGCTGTGGCAAACTTTAATGTTTGTGATTTTTTTGGATCTAATTCATAAATTTTTAGTGCTTGGGTTATGTAGATAATATCATATTTGTTACGTGAGACATGGCGAACTTCCATGGATGTGGAAAAAATACTGGATTTGTGGATTTGAGTTAGGCTCCACCGTTATCTGTCTAGTCAAACAGCAATTCATCTTGATTGAAAAGTGTAGTTTTGTTTCTTTGTTACATTGTCATCCTCTTATAACATTTGCTTTTCGTTCTGCAGAACACTACTGTTTGATATACAAGAAAACTACTTAAACAGTTTTGATTGTGAATCTCAATGTGCCTGTTTCTCAAATGATTTTGTTTTGAATTGAGTTCTCATTGCCTTCTATGATATTTTATCTATCTGCAATTTGAATGGTCTTGTTCTTTCTCCTCTAATCTGAGATTTTTGTTTTGGAACAGAAAGACAATAAAGGGAAGACCAATGAAGAGATCAAAAAATGTCCGAAAGAAGAAAGCCATAGCAAAAGCTATATCCAAAAGTGAGAAGTCTGTTGAGAAATCTCTGAAGAAAGAAAGCAAATCATTAAAAGTTCAATCTGCTAAATCGCTATATGACTGACTTATGAAGATTGGGCATAGACACATTAGATTGGGCATAGACACATTAGATTCCTTATTTTTTCACTGTTGACTTTGAATATCTATATCAATTTTGTAGTGATTCTGATTGCCACATTGAGTATATGCTTCCATTAGTACAAGTTTAGGGTTATGTATAAAGAGTTGAATGTTTTAGAGTCCAACTTATGGAATTGTCATTTCAATCACAGTCAACATTGAAAGTGCGAAGTATGTACAGATTTGGATACGCTTAATTGTGTGTAACAAGGAAGCAAACAATTCATTTGGCTTTTGAAACATGTTCTTGAGTTCATTGTCCCTGTGAAATTCATGATAATTGTGGTTGCTCAATCTGCATCTTTTGGTGCTCTATTTTCTTGGAGCAAACTATTTGGATGGTCTTATACAAATTCTTGATTCCACTTTCCTTTTTTTCTGCTCAGCACTGTAAAATGAAACCATTTTTGATATTGGGAGTGAACTTTTGGGTTGAGTTTGGACTGGAGTGAGCAAATTCACCTTACTTTGGATTTGGTGGATTCTTGCAACTTTGTAAGTGTTGAAACATCCTACAACTCATGTAAAACCAAGTGAATTAAACAACAGCAATCCATTTTTGATTGAAAGAAAATTAATTAAATAAATATGTATTTTAGATAAAATTGCTAAAAAATTAAAATAAAATACAATTTTATTTTATTTTTTGAAAATAAATGAATGCAATTGAACAATAATTACATTACTCAATTAAGATGAATCTTACTTTAGTTACTCTATTATTTGCACAATATTTAATACAATTATAAGAAATGGAGAAACACGTGTATTGCTGTCATATGACAGCAGATGATGATTTATCCTCCTGCATGAATCGGACTTGCTGCATGCATTCATCCATCCATGCATCTGTTTCAACTTTGAACCATAAAATCTCATACTAGTGTCATTGCTAAGTTGTGATTTAAATGCCCCTAAATAATGAAAAATTCTGTTTCTGTCCAAACCTCAACTTTTTTTCTCACAATCGAACGGTATAAAAAACCCGATTTACCACCACAACACCCATACACATATGTGAGGGAACACACCATATAATTCCTCATCGTATCTATCACCTTGTCCATTTACGTAGGATGAATTCTGACCAAACCATATCATTACAAAACCGTCAAAAACAGGCTGGTCTGTTTAATGTCTTAAACTCGTCTCTTTTGTCTCTTTACTGTCACTACTCACTGCACTGCACTGCACTGCACTGCAGAAATATCACTCATTCTCACTCTGATTCTCTCCATTCCTCTCTCGTTTTTATCACATCAAAAAGAAAAAACCAAATTCTTCTTAGTTTTTGAGCTTCTTCAATGGCTACTGCTTCACCATTATCCGTTAACAACACCTGCTTTCACTGCAAGACTATCTCTGCTTTCCTCAGGCCTGGCTGGCGCCTTCGTTATGGCGGTTCTGCTATGCTTTGCGAACGTTGCGCGTAAGCTTTGTTTTCTCACTCTCAGTCGCAGTTTTTTTTGCCTGTTGCTTTTACTTATGCTCTTTAAAGCACGTCGTTGTATTAAAGGCGATGTCTTTTTTTCCAATGTACACTTTTTTCTTTTTGTGGGCTAATGCATATCTTCTCGTTTCTGTGTTTGTTTGAAGTAATTTACAATTTAGGATGTCTTATCGTTTTCAACGATGATATTCAGTTTTTCATAACACAAGTAGAAGACGTGTTTGGCACTCTATTTTGAAAAACACCTTTTATATTTCCCCAGAAACTCTTCCAGATAAAGTATCAATCACGTTACAATAATTTTCTGAAACATTAACCGATGCATTTTTGAATCTTATAAACACAAGATTCATTTTTTGTTTTTCATATTAGAAGACAGTTTTTATTTTTAAATAAAAAAATTATGTGTTATTGCTAAGCCTTGTGGTTTTTGTTGCAAGAGATATCGTGGAATTGGAACACTGGCTTAAGGTTTGTCCAAATTTTGAAAGGAGTATATTGGTTCATTGTGCATTACGTTTTGTATTATTTGATATTTGGTTTTTAATGAATTCTTTTACAAATTTTGTTCCTAAACATTATTTTGATCCGTGTAGATAAATGATAAATGTTCCTCTGGTTCTTGCTCAGCCTTTAAATTGTGTTTATGTACACCTATGCTTTATGATTGATAATGTCTTCATGTTGGTGGATTGCTTGGGTGAATTATGGGTCGTGGTTGATGGTCAGTTTGATGACTGTGATAAGCTACTATGTAGATATGATAATTGTATTGCACATTGCTGCGCTGAAATAGGATCATTTGAATTTTGAATCAAGAATTTGGGGACTTTGGTTTTGAGTAATGTAATGGGGCTTAGGCTGTGAAATTGATTGATTAGGCTTTTAGTTTAGTGGGTGCAGGAGTGATTCGGAGTTGAAATCTGATTTCAAAGAAATAGATGCACTGTAAACATATTCATCTGTGTCTTTTAAGGAATAGGCTGGACTTAATTGGATTGACCAAGAATTCAACTGTTTATATTTGGTTATTTCTTTTTTATTTCCTTCTATCCCTCCTGGTGGCCTATGTGATGGATATTTCTTTTCTCTTTGAAATTTCCAAATTGAAATTCCATCAATCACCATGAACACTTGGCCAAAGTGAATCGAAGAGGTTTGTTAGGGTCCTTTTAGAGGTTTTGGAAAATTCTGTATTCAACTCCCCTTTTCTATTTTATGATTACTACTTTTTGTTTCTTAAATGCTTCCATTGTCAATCGTATTGAAGATGAAGCTGACAAATAAAAGGGTAATCTCTGTTGCCACCATTGTTGAGGTGCCTTCCAGCTTATCTTTGTTTATTATCGTAGTGGAAACAGAGAAGATTTGGAGTTCCTCAAAGCAGTTGTAAAGGAAAAAGATATTACAAGGAATTGTAGTGATTCAATCTGTCATTATTCTCAGTTTTGCTGTCACTCTCATTCCTAGTGGTCGTTGTTGCTAATTACATCATTGTCATTGCTTTCCTTCCTCCTTTGACAGTGTAATCTCCCAGTTCCCTATCTTGTTTTCTTTTATAATATCCAATTCAGAGAACAATTAGTTGTTAGAGCATTTCAGTAAAAGAGGTCAATGATAGAAATTTTCTTTCTTGAATGGTATAGTGTAGGTTACGGTTATTTTTAATTGTTATTATTATTATTTTCAAAATGCAATCTTGTAAGAAAACACCATATGTTGATTGTGAAATGCCACATAATTGCAATACAGATCTTGGAGGGCCAATCTTCTTTATGGAATTCGATAAAAAGTCTCTGTTACTGCCATTGTTGAACTGCCTTCCAACTTAACTTTGCTTATTGTTGTAGTGGAGAGACTGAGTTACTTGTATGATGATGTAAGTACAGTTGGAATTTAAACATGGAAATTGAATTCCTGGAGAACATGGAATGAGTTATTTGATGTACTTCGTTCAAATTTTGATCATATCCATCAATCTTAATTAATTTCTTAGTCATACGACTCTTTGGATGTTACAACATACTTGATAAATGTTGTCTTGAATGAAGGCTTCCTTTGAAGTGTTTAAAGACTTGGGTCTTAGTGCCTTATCCAACAATGAGCCTAATTGATTTCTAGGGAGTTTGAAAAGTATAACTTGAAACAACCATAATCTAATTTGTGAAGAATCATATTGGAAAGAAAAATAATTGCCATTAATTAAAATATTCCAGAAAAATAATTGCCATTAATTAAAATATTCCAAGGCATTCATATTTCCTTCAATCAAGGCCTTCTTCAGTAACATTTTGAAACATTAGTTTTGGTGTTGCCATGTATGATGTGTTTGGTAGATGTGTCCTGAAAACCACTTGAAAAACTGTTTTAGGCTGTGAAAATATCCTAGAGATATAGTTAGTGCTTTTGAAAAACACAGATTCAAGATATGAAAAGCCTGGAAGATAAATGCGGTTTGTCATCTTGAGCTCTGTCCTCTTTTTCCTCTAGTTCTCTCCTATCTCTCCTTATGCAACTTTCATGGATTTTTCGCTGTAGCTCACAACACTCTCATCTTTCTCACTGCAGCTTACGACTAATTAAATTCTTTGTTTTTGCAATTATCATATAGTAGTGGTAGCCACGTTTTAGCTGTTTTTACTAGTAGAACCACTTTCCCCTTGTGCCATCAAATATGTTTGGATCTTCAAAGCATTTTTGATTGAAGATAGTTCATAAGAAACCATTTCACAAAACGTCATTGAATGTGCCTTAAGTGTTATTTCCTTAAAGTTGTTAGCTTTGAGACATCTAGGGAAGTAATTAAATGGCGACAGTATTGTAGCTTTAATTTTGAAAACAACTAAGATTTAATTGCACATAACTGCTTAGTATTGTTAAGCCTGCTAGTTTTTTCCTCAAACCTTATTTATTGACTGAAGTGTTTGAGAGATATCGTTCATTGGTTGCATGCAGTATGGTAAGTGCAAAGGGAGGACAATGATTGGATGGGGTTAGTTGGTGAATAACTTAGGTAGAAATTCTATGCAATTTGGAATTTTCCGTTGAAGATTTTATATATAGTGGTGCATATTGAAATTTTAATCAGTGATTATTGCACGTTACATTTTTTGGGTGAGTTGATTTTGTTTTGGCTTCACGTATTAAAGTAGTGTTGTTTTTATTACAGTTTTTAATACCATTATGTGCTCTACATCATTTTGTTCTTTTCCTCTTTGTAATATTCCTGATTAGAAGTATTTTCTCTCTATTATCACTTTTTAAGTGCTACTTTGGAGAATATAAGCACATTATTTTTAGGAGCGATCTCTTTCCTTCTATTATAACTTTCCTTTTCTTGATGTTAAGATCTTTACGGTTGACCCTTATAAGCTCATTGATCTAAAATAGTAGGTGCTGAGCATTAAACATTCCTTATTGTATTTCCCTTTCTGCTTCTCGTATAGATTATGGCGACACTTGATAACCACTGTGTTGACAGATTAACCTCACTCCCTTATCTTTGTTATTACGAATAACTGACTTGGTATTTTGCAAATTTAGTTCTGCTTATGAGGAGGGAAGATTCTGTGATATCTTTCACTTGAATGCCGATGGTTGGAGAGATTGTGTTACCTGTAACAAGGTAAGCTGGGAAATTCTGTACATTCTTTTGCCACCTATATAGGTGATTATCTGGTAATTTCAGATAGACACGTCATATATAACTAAAATAAACTAATGCTTAATAGTTTAAATATACTGATTCTTAATCTTTCTGTGCAGAATGTTCACTGTGGATGTATCATGTCAACCCATACACATACGGTATTGGATTTTGGTGGTGTAATGTGCACTGAATGCATAGGAAATGATAACCCTGTGGTAGGAAGAAACTGCCTGTCCCTTATCTTTTTGTTTTCATACCCATTATGTATATAACTCCAGTCATTAAGATAATACTATCTTGATATTTCAGAAGCTGTACTATCTTGATATTTCAGAAGCTGCACATTGGTTATAATGCTTTTCTATATACGTGCATGTATGTATGTATGTATACATATAATTTTTCAACTATAATTATTTTCACACCAAAAATTGCAAATAGCTATGGGAGGCAACCTTGACAGTCTTAAGAAGAAAAGGGAGATACTTAAGCCAATATGGTGTATACAAGTTAACTGCTCTCATCTTCACCTAAGAACACTTGACCGATCTCCCTAAGACAACATAAACTCCGCACAACCGCTCATGAAAGCTTTTAACTTTTACAGTACCCCTCAAAGTGATAGGATGTCAACCATTTTGAATGTCAATTGATATTAGTTTTCTAACTGGAATTTGTTTGATTCATTATATTACCTATTTGTTGTGCATATTGTCTAACTTTCAAGCATCTCTTGAGTCCCTTCGAATTCTTTTTTGCTTGTTAGTAGTTACTCTGTGATGCTTTGGAACATTTTAAACTGTCCTCGGTCTACAAGATTTAATATGACATCATGTTAAGCAAAAGTGTTGTATTTCAGGGACCAAGGTATTCCAAAATGCCATTCAAGAATTCTCCCCCCAAGACTTGGCGGGATCTGCAGGACCCACTGGAAGTTAGACTATCTGTCGACTCAGAGAAATTGGTAACCGGTGATTCTCAATCTATCATGACCTTGGAAAATAGGGAAACTAATTATCTGCATCTTAATGAAATCTTTGGTGGCTTGAAGATATCTGAGTCTGAGAGATATATTAATTGGACTTAAGATATAGTACTAGAACAAAAAAAATCCATTGCAAAATAGTAATGTTATACTAATTTTTTTTACATCACCGGAAATGGGAAAGGAAGATAATGGGAAGAAAGGGAAGAGAAGTATCTTTCTGTCTTTTCCTCTGTATTTCTTTATGCAAGGAAGGTAAGGGGAAAACTGAAATTGAAAAATTAGCCCAAGTTTTGATATATTATATCTTTAATAGCACTAAATGTTGTATCTTACTGATTATTTATTTATTTATCTAACTTGTCTGGTATTTTTTCCTTTCAAATTTGACATAATGTGAAAAAAATTGGTGGGCATTGTTTTCTTCTTTTCTCTTATCACCTATAGATGAAAGAAGTAATGCAAAGGAAAATTTAGGTTTCCTTACCTTCTCAAGCAAACATATTGAAAGTCTGAAATTTCCTGCTATTAGATTGTAGAAAATTATTTATTCTCTAGAACAGGAGTAGTGATTACCGAACCTAACTGGGTCTCCTGTTACAGTGACTACTCCTGGGGCACCATCACAAGAAGATGCTCATTTGTCTGAAAGTAGAGTACAGGGTTCTGCAGATACACCTAATGGAGCCAATACACCTTCTGACAGTTCTAAAGGTAATGAAAAGCCTCCGATTGGCGCCCCTCGAAAGATTCATTCATATCGCCGATACTTACCTATGGCAAGTGAGGAGGAGCTACAACAAATCCAAAGAGAGTATCCTCTAATTTTCAGTTTATTATTTTGGTTTCTTCGTGTTTACTTAGATAAGATTAACTAGGAATCTTATTATCACAAATCCAGAAGAGAAATAGCTATTGCAATTTTTTTTTGGTGATATTCAATTATTTTCTTTTGGCTCTAATGTCAATACAAATTCATTAACTTTAATGTGATCTTGCATCTTGCATAATATTTTTCTATCCTATGTTCCTCTAAAACATGAGTCCTTGACAACAACTAAGCGCAAATTCTGTTGTAGTTCCATTGTTTGAAAAAGTATTGACAATTAGTGATGCAGATCCCAAGAATGGGCGCTTGGTGGTACCTAAAAGATGTGCGAAGGTGAGTCCCTGCACATTCTAAAGTTTTAAGACTTCAATTTGTTGAAAATGCAAGCTCTTAATTTCTGTACATTTTTAAGGTTAAGAATCTTGTCAAATTGTGCTGTTTATATAATTGTAACAAAGTGGTTACAAATTGATGTAAACATAAACATCTTAAGTTTTTAGAAACCCCAAGTATTTTGTGCACTTCTTTATGTTCATTCAGAGGATGATGCTTCCTGTCACAACTAGAGTTTTGTCATTGAATTTTTGGCTGAAACAATTTCTGTGCAGCCAAATGCATTATGTACCATTTATTATTTTTGTAATTTATTTTTTTTCCATAGCATATCTTTTTATATGTTCTTTTATTGAGATAACATAATTGGAATTTAAAGGATTAATTCAGTTATTGCATTGTAGTAAATGCTATACTGATCCTTAAATGGGAAAACATCTTTTATTTCATGCATGCATTGCAAGCTGTTATGGGTTGACATTATCATCTGATGTGATTTTTGTTGTCTTATTCTTGACAACCCCTCTAGCTCTCTCTCTCCCCCCTCAATACCATTGTCAGGTAAGAAATTTTCATTAAATGATTATAGTTTTATTATACTGAAACCAACTCAAAGAAGATGAAAGGGGAAGAACTCTTCCTTATGTTTCTTTTTTAATTTACAAATTTGTGTAATGAATGGAAGCTTAAGTGCCAATAAGATCATGGAGGTATGACATAGAGTCTTATAATTGTTTATGCTAGAATTTGTGTTAATAGTTACTCTCAATGGTACAGGATTATTTCCCAAAAGTTTCTGAGCCACAAGGATTTCCCATCAAAATCAAGGACCCGAGCGGAAATGATTGGGATTTTCGCTTCCGTGTTTGGCCCAATAATAACAGCACAATGTATGTGCTAGAAGGGCTTAAAGATTACTTAATTTCAAATAAATGTCAAGCAGGTGACAAAGGTAATTCATTTTATTCCATACGCATTGTGATTGAGTGGTCTTTTGTCCTACTAATGATACTTTTGCATTTCTTTTTGTCTTAATTTGGGTAGCCTTTATAGTCACAATTAAGTAGAGTATGGAGTTCAATTCGCTGTTTCAACACAATTGATTTTTTCTGGGCTTATATATCTTCAAAATTGCACGTTTAAAATTTTTGATGATTGATACTAGTATCAGTTAATTTCCTTTGTTATTTGCCTTGTTTTATTAATTATCTAAAAGTTTCCTGTGTCTGAGAAAAGTTTTAAGATTTTGTGGTGTTTATTTAAATTCACTTCTAAGATACTTAGTTCCTATGCATGAGCTGATGAGTTATACTGTATGGAAACTGAGAGTTGTGGACTTTTCAGTTACATTTTATCGGATAGATCCGGAAGGAAAGTTGGTCATGGGATTTAAAAAGACTCGACCAAATGTATCAGATCGAAAGGTATGTTTACTAAAATAAACTATGTGAGTATGTATTTTTCTCAAACTATGCAATGCTGGTTTTCTGCATCATGAGTGATCCATAGACACTTGGGATTGCTTGATTATTGGCTCTTGTAATAACTATTAAAATTAAAAAAAGTCCTCAGAGGCATTTGTATGGGAAAGGGTACCGCCTTGGGTCTTATTTATGACATAAGCAGTTAGCCGAAGAAAAAAATTTACTCTAGCAAAAGAGTTACCCTCCATTGTTCTTTGTTGGGAAGAAAAGCTACTGTAAACTTCAGAAAATAGGGAGATACCTTGTGTTCAATGATCTGGAATGCTGAGATGTTACATTCATCTCGGTGTAATTAAAGATTGCTTGATTTATCATTCCCTTTTGGCGCAAAAATACATGGTTAGCAATGATATGGACTTCCAATTCATCTTAACTCATGGCTAAAGATGACTATTGAGAAGTATTATTCTGAGGGGTTCTGTTGTTAACTTTGATTTAAAAAATGAGAAGTATGATCATGGAGTTAGATAATTGCTGTTTGACATGATACCATGTAGCATATTTATGAAGTGCCTAATTGATTTTGTTTATCTGTTCTCAGTCGTCAACAGTCACTTGCTTGAAATCATTTTATTTATCACTTCAAATTGATCACATGAATTATGAAAAGCTTGACAAGTAAAAATTGTGCTCGGAGACTTAAGGTGTTTTCCTGGTGTCAGAAAATTAATGGAAACTTAAAAAGAAAAAAACTAGAAGGTACTAGTGATTGTTTATACTTTGGCTGATCTAAATAATTTAATGATGTTATCATACACTGCTTGTGAACTTAGTAGATATGTTCTGCATTATGTACCTGTTGATTCTCCACGAAATTACTAATATATAATATTTTTGTTATTAATTTATTTTCCTCCGACAGAAACAACTACGAACACTTGGACAGAGAGCAAATATGAAAAGTGGGGTAAGTACCTTCTCATTTGTGTACATAACTCTTGACAGACTTTTATAGGAAATATACAATTTATCTTTATGTATTTATATTTGTCAATGCAAAAATATTTTATTATCCTGAAAGTTTGTGCTCTTTTCCAGAGTTCAAAATGATGTTCCAAACCAGTTTACTGTCTTTTCAAGACTATTGTGATTCTTGTGCTTTCCGTGGATGCAATTAAAGTTGCTTTCTTGGTGTGGGACAGAAGCCTGTCTTTCTCTCAAAAACTTAATTATCTTTCCCTTTATTACAAATCCTCAAAGTTACAAATGAAAATTGCTATACTATTATTATGTAGTTTCTGGGATTGCTTTCACAGAGAAAGTTCAAATTTCATTTTTGGTTTCTATTTGTAATAGAATCATTTTGTATTGCAAAGTTGAAGTAACAAGCTATTAGAAAAATAAAAATAAAAAATAGACCAATAGTAAAAATATGAGAAACTTCTATTTTCTGTGTTAAATATAAATACGAGTTTATCTCTGTATTGCAAGACACATACCTTGTGGATGCAAATGCATGAAACTCAAATCTCTAAACACTATTAACAAGATCTTCCTATGTTGGTGATGCTCCAAATCTTGATCATGTAGTTATCTTTAAGATGTTTGTGGATGATAGTGTTTATTTTTCTCCCCATTAAATGGGTTTGGGACCTTCACCAAGGCAAAAGATAGAACAATGGTCAACTCTTCCCAAAACAACCATTGACCCATTTCATAGGCTCTTTTTTTTTTAATTTTTTTTTTCTCTGGATTGAATTAGGGGGTTGGGAAAGAGGGTTGAAGTGCTTACTTGGTGGAAATCTTTGTATGTCATCCAATTATAATTGGACAATCTATATGTTCGTAATGCTATTGAGTTCACTTAGTCTAAGTAGAGCAATGATTACATGCTAAAGGCTGCACTACATCAGTGATGAGTTATAATCAATCTAGAAAATGTGGAAGAGAGCTAAGATTGTTACCTCATTGCATCATGAATGGAAATCAGAAAGGCAAACTACATTTTACAAAATCCTGTAGCCCTTTGTTCTCTTGTGTTTTTTTTTTTTTTTGACAAAAAGTTTAAAAATTGCAGCTACTGGATTCTGGTTCCACTTCGTGGAAGTCTAACTGAAGGCACCTATGTCAATGAAAGACTGAGGGAACCTGAAAACTACATAATTTCGGATATAATAAACTAAAATGTTCTCAAAGAATCAGTTGGGACATCTTTAAATATTGTGCATTGCATTCTAAAAGTCAAATCATTCAAGCTCTTGAATGAAGGTACTTCTTGGAGTCGTGTTTGGAGCCTCAAATATACTAGGAATCACCTTCAATAAAAGATTTTTTTTTTTATCTTTTATTTCTTATTTTTTTATAACTTACCACACGCACACCACTCCCCATCCCACCTCAAAGTTTGTATTGTATCTCAACTGATATGGCCATTGATTTAGCATTCGTGGAAAACTATAACATTAAGATCCTGTAATAACTATTGAATACATGGCACTTTTTGGTAGTGCCAAGTCAACTGTCACATTAATTGGGATACAAACTTTCTATGTATGGTGGTATTGGTGGACAAGTTGAAGCACAAGCAATGAATAAAGTTCTTGCAAACTCCTTTTGAGTCTTGGGGTATGTTTAGGATTGAGGTGCTGTAGCTTTGAATTAATTACCTGCTGCAGGATGGAAGCACTAACTATCAAATATAAGTGGAAAAGTGAGTGGTTCCTACTAAAAGTTGGTCTTTACTAAACATTTTAATCGTTGTTCTTTCAAAGTTAGGTAGAAATACAATAATCTTAAACATACCCTTGATTGTTCGGTGGGGGAGGATTGATGCATCTCAAGAAACATATGCTTCAAATTGAACCTGCTTAAGAGATATCATTTTAGAATGATCTGTAATTTTTATCATTTCTGTTAGCTGGAAATTCTTGGGTAGAATGGGTACTTTCATGATGTCAGTGCATTGCTGACAAATGTAAGAATATGCCTTTTATGTCATAATCTTGGGGCCACACAATTTATATAATTTGGTAACTTAGTACTTGCTGTACTTTTTGTATATATATAGGCACTGTACTTACTCAATTAGAGGTCTGTTTTTGTGGTCTTTTCATTAATGGAAGGAAATCTGGACTATATTTTACGAACTTTGGTTGCATTGATAGCATTAGAGATTTTGAAGGCTTTATTAGATGTTGAACAACTAGAGTTTTAAAATTCATTGCTTTCCTTATATACGTGTATTTATACTTGTACTATAGAGTGGAAACCATAAAACTGAGCTGGATAATTGTTAAGTAGTTATCAGAAGTAATCTATCCAAATATGATTAATTACTATGGGTCCTACTAAGGTTTCATTTTAGCATTTTGTTGTTAACCTACTATGAAGTCTTTTCCTAGAAGCTTAAGAAGCTTTAAGATATAAAAGCAAACTCAATAAAACAAAATCTTCTCTGTTTCTCTTATTAAGCTTGAACTAAAAAAACAAAAGACAAAATTGGAAAGATAATTGATGAATATAAGTTTTCTCATTTATGGGTAGAGTATTAAATACATAATTACTTGAACAAGGCACTTATTTGATTTATTTTGGCATGTTTGGAATCCCTTTTTCAGTTAATAAATATGATGAGAGAAACAGATAAGTTGAAAATAGAGATAATTAGTTGGTCTTTTCTCACCCTTTCATTCTTTGAGGCAACAGCTTTTATCAGTAGCCCCTCTCTTCTTTTCTACTCATATAACTTTTTGTTTCATTCTTTGTCGCTAAGAAACTTTATGATGAAATGCCACCATATTAAGATTTGAGGGGGTAACTGGTAGCCAATTTCCCTGGAGAAGTAACGAGTGTACAGTGCACAATTGGAGGTGGCTTCTTTGCATGGACCGCAGCAAATGGTTCTATTGTCTTAGTAGAGTTTTTGATGAATGCTGTGACGTTGGTTAGCTAGTGTTATATGCAGGTGAGATGTGGAAACTTTCTAACATTTGTTGCTGCATTGTTCAATAGCAGAGGAATTTTCTGTGGTTTCATTTGCTTTTTGATTTGGATTAGGTGATTTCAGTATTAGAGCTTTATGAATATTGGAGAAGGCATTTTGGTAAGTTAGCAACAGTGTCAGATTGTCAGTTGTTATGGAAGCAGTCCCGTGGTGTACTGTGATGTGTTGGGTGGAAGGGAACATCTGATATTTTGAAGGACTGGAGTTGGGAGTTGATCCCATCAAATGGGTGATATTTGAATGATTGGAACTCTTTAAAATTATCCCTCCTTTTTCCTTGTTTGCCTGTTGTATGCTTTTCATGTATCATAGATGCACACCTTTTCATTACAATGATTTTAATTAAATTTTATTGCCTGTTATAAAAATAAAAAAATTTGACAAACTTTTGATGAATGACAATAAAATGCCGTATTTCACTTGGAGCCAAACACCTGGCTTAGCATGAAGTTTAGAATATGAGTACAAAGAAGAAGAGATGATCATAGTCATATAACTTTTTAATTTTAGGGGTTTATGCAGTTTATTTACGATTCTTGAAAATTGGTCTTTTGCATTTACGGAGGTTATTAAGTCCAAAAGTTTCTGCACTAGATTTTTGCTGTACATGCAGGTCATCTGTCATGAGATCATGTAGCTAGTCTTCCTGCCTGCTCTAGTAAGCTATTTCTTGTCCTGAGGCAAATCAGATGACACATGCACAGCTACAAGGGAATATTTCCTTTTATTTTTTGAGGTAACATTTTTTTTTATATTTAATCTGTATTGTATTATGCGTATCTTGTGCAAAATATCATTAACAACTTTGTGTTTCCATGTTGTTTCTGTAATCATACAGGGAGCAGTAATCTTCGTAATACTGCTGGTATCAGTTTTGTGTTGAATTGTTGATTCATCTTTTCTCCTTTTAAACAGTGCATATCTAGTCCCATGGGACTGAAAGAACCAAGAGGTTAGTCCTTTTTATGAACTGAGATAATTAGTTGCACAGAAGATGGACCATAACTGAATTTTTTTGTCATGCCATGACAACATTTTATGCATTGTTCCCATATTGCTGTTGACAAAATTTGAATAAAATCTTTAGTCCATTATATGTATATGAACTTTACTGCTACTACCTCTCCTTTTAGTTCTTCAAATATGGATGTAAACTTACAAATCTACCGTCGTTTGCTTATTTATTTTAATAGCCATCAAATTCTTACTCAGACACTATTTCATTTGATCAGATTACCTGTACTTTAGCATTACAATATGCATTTGGACAGAAGTTGTCAAGCCGCCATTACAGGCCAGAGTCCTTTATCATTTTATTTCCAAATATTAAAACCAGAGGCAACAAGGAACAATTGATACAGGAAAACTCTGATTGGCAATGCCAGTTGGGGTTGATATTCATCTGTAATTGTAAACTTAGGAAGAGTGCTTTTTTACACTATTTCATTATGTGGGTCAAATTTCAATTGTGTTGGATTCTGTATTATTCTGGACCCTTATGTACGAGAGAGCCCAATATTTCAAATTGGGAGTAGCCCGTTAAATTTTAATGAAAAATAAACACCATTAACGGTAATTTGCCGCCACTGTATTGCTATTGCACAATCAAAACGTGTTTTTATACTTCTCTGCATTGCAAAAATCTCTCCAACGCAGAGTATTTCCCTTCAATGCAGAGAAATTCTCGGCGTTGAAGAGAGTCTCTTCGAAAATGGAGTTTTTAACAGAGAAAAGCACGAGAAACCTCGCGTCTTAGTGTGAGGTTCGCAGAGAAAATGATGATGGAGAATGCAAGTCGAGATTTCGCGGTTTCACGGCTTCTCTGTGCAAGCCAAGACTTAAGACGGCTTCACGGAAACTTTCCGTTGCGACGACGTTCTGCTATCAACGACGGCGTTCGATCGGTACACGGCTTCACCCGAAGAAGGTGCAAAACCTTTTCCTTAGTAAGGGTAATTTCGTCATTACTCCTTATATTTTCCCATCTGTAGTGATGAGATATTTTTCGTATTACTACTCTTTCGTCAAACACGAGCAAATTGTACTGTTCTGTAAAATTACCCTTATCTGGTTCTCGTCAAGGTCTTCTCTCTCTGAGAAAACTGAGAAGATGTTTTTATTTTGGTTTAAATATACTGTTTAATTATCTTTGTCCTAATTGTTTTTCCTGAAAATATTACAGATGAGCTTGATTACGTACCACTGCAGTAGTTACGCTGTTCATGTTTCCAGAATTTCATGTCGCAAGCTTCATCATAGAAGCACTACTCATGGTAAGTCACAGCCACTTCTGCCTTTATGTCCTTTTGATACCATTAACTTGCTTCATGTGCTTTTATGTATATATTCATTTGATTAAACTGTTTAAATATTTAAACAACTTGAAATTTCCTATATACTTAGGCAAACACATGATGCCTTTTGTTAATATGCACAAGAGCCAATCAGAGAGTGAGAAAAGCAGCTGCTTTTTGACGAAGACATTTCTTAGTACCCTCACAGGTATTTTCTGCTTCTTTAGTGACTCATATTTTTACTTGTATAGCTTATGGTAATTGAAATTGTGAAAAGAGTAGTTGTTTTTGAAGAATTATGGTTGTTTATTATGGAATATGGGAAATAGAACGATTGGCTATTTCTTGAAACCGTATGTCTGGTTTGTTTATCTATTCTGCTTAACTTTGTATTGAAAGCCTTTCAAGCTTA